>JAODAL010006972.1:0-129171 GCA_025379985.1 Phyllomedusa bahiana
ATATATGCCTCTTCTTCCTCTTCTCTATGCCTTATACTGCGTCCCTTTATTAGCCTGTCATATTGTTTTTTCTCGTGCTATTGTCTCTGCTTGTTTCTGGTTTCTCCCTTTCCCTCACGATTCTGTACGCGTGCCCCCCCCGTTATTGAATTGGACTGCCCGACTAGGGGTTCTGTGTTTTTGTTTGTTTGTCTTTGTTTGCACGTGCTCGGTGCCTTCAGTTTTCTGGTTGGGGGGCCCCTGTTAGGAGTCGGGCCCCAAAAAGGCAGGGACAGAAGTTGGGATCAGTGTCGGGGGCCCACTTGCCGTGTTTTGTGGGGCCCTGCCCACCCCTAACGCTCTCTGTTAATGGGTGGGTTCCCCCGGGACTTGATGAAAAGAAAGGGGGTTATTCCTCTTTCAGAAGAAAAAAGGGTTAATGATGGGATAGAGATCGGGTTTTTAAATAGTGTGTATAGAGTTAGAGTTAGATATAATAAAAGTTCTTTTTTAGTTTTTAATAGATAGAAATGATAGAGTTTAATTTGCCTATGGAAAAATTAGTAAATTTGTAAAATTTTTAGATGACCGTGGCTGGCCAGGGCAGGGACGGCTTTTCTGGCAAAGAAATGCCTGCTCGGCATTGGTATTGGGGGGCAGGAAGGGCCATGACGTGGCGGAAACCCATTGTGTCCACCAGACAAAAAGGCAAACTTTTCCCAAGGCAAAGCCTGGGGAAAATTCCGAATTCGGTTTTTGGCTTTGGGATGGTTTGGTTTAAGTGTTCTTCTGCTCCCAAACCGGGAAAGACGAAGGCTGGCTGCTAGACTGCCGCTGTACAGCGTGCAGGTCGTCAAATGGGGGAAAGGAGCAGGGGTAGGATGGGTTTCTGGTGGTGCTGGTGGTACTCGGCGACGGTGGGGTAAAGCGGAGGCTACCCCTGATCATGACTTGGAGAATGGGCAGTGAGGAACGTTTGGGGTGGGGGGGAGGAGGAGGGGGAGACAGAGGGTGTGACAGTGGTTGGGGGGGCCCGGGCGTAGTTGGCCTTTTTTGGCCAAGTGTTGCCTCCATTTTCAACCATGCATTCCTGCATGTGATAGACTGTTGGTGGGGGTTTAAACCCACCTAAGGTTCTTGCCTTACTTATGCGTTTAGGCATAGGCGGCATATGACTTTGCTGGGTGTTTTCAGAGGCTTGCTAAAGAAGGCCCAGGCTTGAGAGGTCCGGCCTTTTTGAAGCATAAGCGAGGAGCGGGGTTTGCGCTGACCGTGGCTGGCGGTCAAAAAAGCGGACTTCTGCGACCGCCCTCTCCCCTTTTTTTAGGGGAACACGTACTGACATACCCCATCGTCTTCCCCCTCATCCAGTGATGAAACGTCGAAGCAAAATTTGTGAAAAGACCCCCGTTGGCCGCAAAATTTCGTCACATATTCAACACAGGTGACTTGGTCGTCCGACATTCTGTCCGGAGCTGCGGGAAAAAAAGCAAAAAAAGGGGCTCAAAGGGGTTGCCAGCCCGGGATTTTTTCCGATTGACCGGGTTCTTTTTCCTCCTCGATGGCATCGTAACTGGGGTCAGAGCAGGAAAAAACATCTTTTGCCTCTTGACTTTTAACATGCTTCTGACCCAACCGCATTTTGTCATCAAAGAAGTTTCAGAAAAATGGTTATCCAAGTGGTGGGACACGAGTTTACATTGGGCTGCTTTATGTTTTGGGGGATCCTGGTGATCTGATGAGACATTTTTTGGCCCTGACTGGGGGGGCGAGGAGGGAAGACTGGGATAAGGTTTCATTAACAACTGAAGGACAGATGGGGACGTGTTCGTTTTGGATTCCCGGGCCCTGAACCCAGCGATGCAGGCTGACGGTCCTGCAATGGGTCTGTGGCATGCGTGTTGTCGCCAGCAGGGAAGGAGCCCCTTTCTCTCCCTCTACCCCCAATGTCCTCCCCCCCTCTTTGCTCGCTTACCACCTGAATTTCGCCCTGTTCAGAAATTAAAAATTTGAAAAGGTAGGGAAGATTTTTGGAAAGTTTTATTAAAAGGGGGAAAATCACGCTATTCTCAAATCCCCCCAAATCAAAAAAAAATTGTGGATTCAAAATAACTGAAGAGATCTATCAAAAAAGCTGGCTGCGCCAAAGTGAAAAAAAACGTTTGAATGTATTTGGATAATAAAAGGTATTTTTGGCCCCTATCAATTCCGTGGTGACTATAAAATTGCTGTATTCAAATTTAACTGAAAAAGTAGATTTCAAAAAAGGGGCCGGGCCCCAAAGTGAAAAAAAAGTATCTAAAATTATTCGGATAATAAAAGGTATTTTGGCACCATCAATTCACCTGTGGGATAAAAAATTTGCGGATTCAAATTTAATGCAAGTAGATCTATAACAAATTTTGGCCTGCGCCAAAGGAAAAAACACGTACTAAAATGTATTCGGAAAAAACAAGGTTTTTTGGCACCTATCAATTCACCTGTGGTGACTTTTAAAATTTTGCTGTATTAAAATTTAAAAGTGCAAGCTGCCTAATGAACAAAGTGTAGTGGGGCCAAAGTAAAAAAAACTATCTTTTATGTATTCGATTTTTACAAGATATTTTTGGCACTTTCAATTCACGTGGTGATATAAAATTGCTGGTTTTCAGATTTAAGTGCAAGCTGCCTCAATGAATAAAGCTGTAGTGCACCAAAGTAAAAAAAACACGTATCTGTTATGTATTCGTAAAATACAAGATTTTTTTTCACCTTTAATTCACCTGTGGTGACTAAAAAATTGCGGGTTTAAAATTTAAGTGGAAGGTGGATATATAAAACACGGGTGGAATGGGCAAAATTGAAAATGAAAAACTATCTAAAATGTTATGAAAATAAAAGTAAAGTTTTGAACCAAACAAGGACCCGCAGTTACTAGAAAAGAGTGTAAATAAATTCGGCTGCCCAATACCAGGAAATATTTCAATAGAAAAAATGTTTAATAATAAAAGTTTGCGTGCAATGTCTACACTAAGTCTTGGTGAACTTTATCCAGTATTTTTTTTATAGAGCTTGTCTGAGTTTACCCGCGGGGGGCCCCCCCCCCCCCCCCCCCGTGACTTTACAGCAGTAGTGCTCCTTTAAATTCTTACCTAAAAATAAAATTTCCCAAACTTAATCTAAACTAAAATTTTAAGGATCACAGCTATAGTAGAGGTTTTCTTGTGAAGAAATAGAATAATTTCGCTGAGCTGTTTGGACCGAGCAGAGCACCGTCCTTATGCTTGAGACGCTGAAGCTGAGGCTGAACGGAAATGCGTTCTATGTAAAACGAGGTAATGTGTTTTTCCAGCCAATCGCAACCCCTACACATCCCAGTCCTGACGTCGCACACACATCTCACCCTGCTCTATTCTGTAAGCTGATTTGCTGGCCGCCAAAATGACAGGAAGCGCCGAAAATGGCGCGATCTTAATAGATGATGCACAGATTTTAACCTAAATTATCGCATGATCTAAAAATTTGGTTCAACATAAAAACTGTGCCGATTTCAACTTTGTCGATAATAATCACTCAACACTAGTCCTGATGTCGGCAGAATTCTCAGTTGCCAGCCCAGGCACAAAAGGTGATCTTTTGATATATGAAAATACAGGTGATATAGTCTAGTCTGCAATCTTTGACCATCACCTATTTTCAGCATGAAGGAGCTTTGTAGAGGCATTTAACTCCATTAGCTTTTCTCATAGAATCCTGGAAGTCTGAAACAACCTTCAAACAAAAGGCCATTCAAAACAATGGGAGTATCCTTAGCAAGTGGTCTTCCACAAAACAAAGTAAAAAGTAATCTCAAATCTAATTTAAACCACATATTAGTGCTACCTGTTTTTCAAATCATACATAGTTTAATTTAAATGGTTCTCCTACGAGTGAAAAATATGGTCGAAACTCACAGAGCTGACTGTGCTTGAACAGTTATTCTCTATTCTGTTCTATGGGAGTTCCGAGTAAAGCCGAGTGGTGTGTTCGGCTCTTCTCGGAACTCCCATACAACAGAAAGGAGAGCTGTGCGCAAGCATGACTGGCTCTGCAGTCTGCGCTGTGGCTTTCAGGGCTCTTTCCCGAGATAGATATGGGTCCCACACCTGGGACCCGCACTTATCAGACTATAGTGTCATTTCCTAGCGATATGCAATCATGTTCGATCGTGGTAGAACCCCTTTAAGTATAGTGTTGCGCTTCAGATGCGGGTAGGGCAAGTTGGGCCTGATCCATACTATTGATGTATTGCATACACTTCCTTTTTCTTGCCTGGAAAAAGGATGGTAATTGTTCTATGACTTTCTCGCTATGGGCGTCAAAATGTTGACCAGGACAAACCGCCCCACCCGAATTGTAACACTAATTAAGGATTATGATTTTTTTTTATACTATTCTTTTCTGAAATCATGCTTAGATAAAATGCTAGCAGACAAGTAGTTGCAAGTGTAATCAGTCATACTGTTTATTTTTTCTTTACCCTGCATTTTACTGCCAGAAGACTACAAGGAATTTCTTTCCTGCTGTAAGTCATATACATTTAACTTGTAGTAATTTAATGAAAATGATGTATCATCAGTGCTGTAAAAGATAATATAAATCTAAACCATGGAAAACATATACACACAATTCTTTCCAGTACATTTTCAAATTGCTTTCTCAAGTGATACATTGAACACTTTTTATGCATGTTAAAATAAAATTCAATAAATCTCAAGGGGCAATGCTCCAGAATTCTAACTTTATGTAAAAAATGTTTTTAATAAGATGAATAAAAAATAATGTTTAAGTAGCATTTCAATGAATCATATAAATCCCTTATATAAGTGATGATAACAATGGTTTCAGTGGGTAGCAAAGGAATTCACAACCCTTGAACTTTTTCTAATTTTTAAATGTTACAGAGACAAATGTAAATGTATTTATTGATATTTTGTGACAGAGCAACACAAAGTAGTTAGTATTTATGAAGTGTAAAGAAAATGATACATGCTTTTCTAAATTTTTGCAAATTAAAAAACTGAAAAGTGTGGCCTGCATATGTATTCAGCCCCCTGAGTCAGTACTTTGTAGAACCACCTTTAGCTGCAATAAGAACTGCAAGTCTGTTGGGGTATGTCTCTAGCAGCTTTGCACATCTATCGGCTGGACTTAGTTACAATATATTTACACTTGTATTACCTTTTTTGGTAATTATACACCAACAGTATAGATACAATTTTAATATATAGAAAATGAATCAATAATCCAATAATTTTCTCAAAAGTCAAAACTTCAAATCTCCCAGCGTTTCATCTCTTCTGTATCTCTACCTTACATTTGACACACTCCTCCCACCCATATCTGACCACAATCTGCGTACCTTCTCCACTATCTGGCCCCCACCTGAAACTCCTGTCCCCCATCTAGTGCACCCCCGTAGGAACCTACAAAACCTTAACCCTCACACTCTCTCTGACTCTCTTACACCTCTCTCTACCATATCCTCATTTAATGACCCAGACGCAGCCACCACTTTCTACAACCACACAATCACCACCACCCTTGACTCAGTCGCTCCTCTCACACACAATAGAACCTGCAAAATCAAAAGACAACCCTGGCACACACACTCCACTAAACAGCTGAGGCAAGCTTCCAGAATTGCAGAACGCTGCTGGAAGAAAACCCGCTCCACCGATGACTTTGCCTCATACAAACAATCACTCCACACGCTTAAATCCACATTCACCCTAGCCAAACAGGATTACTTCACCAATCTCATATCCTCTCTGTCTCACAACCCCAGACAACTATTCAACAACTTTAACTCTCTCCTCCATCCACCAGCACCTCGTCCAGCCTCTCTCCTTTCAGCAGATGACTTTGCCATTCACTTCCTCCACACGCTCAACCTTCTCAGAGAAAGCTTCAGCCCGCAGTCTCCAGCACCCTCCTCTTCCCCCTTAACTTGTTTCCTTACTCTTATGCATGATAATCTTTCCTCTCTACTGTCCAAATCCAACCTCACTACCTGAAATCTTAACCCACTGCCATCTCACCTTATCCCAGACCTTAGTGCAGCTATCATCCCAGCCCTCATCCCCCTTTTCAACCTATCACTAACCTCTGGCATCATCCCTTTCTCCTTTAAACATGCTACTATCACTCCCATCCTTAAAAAAACATCCCCTGACCCCTCCTCTCTGTCCAACTATCGCCCCATCTCACCGCTCCCTTTTGCCTCCAAACTCCTCGAGCAACATGTCTATCTTCAACTGTCCTCCCACCTCTCCTCCAACTCTCTTCTTGACCCACTACAATCTGGTTTCCGACTCCACCACTCTACCGAAACCGCCCTAACCAAGGTCACCAATGACCTAGCAACTGCTAAAGCCTTACGCCATTACTCTGTCCTTCTCCTTCTAGACCTGTGCTCTGCCTTTGACACTGTTGACCATTCCCTCCTGCTACAAATCCTCTCCTCCCTCGGCATCACGGACTTGGCCCTTTCCCGAATCTCCTCATACCTCTCTAATCGGACATTCAGCGTCTCTCATTATCGCTCCACCTCCTACCCCGGCCACTCTCTGTTGGTGTCCCCCAAGGGTCAGTCCTGGGTCCTTTACTGTTTTCTATCTACACTCTTGGTCTGGGTCAGCTCATAGCTTCACATGGCTTTCAATAACATCTATATGCTGACGACACACAACTCTGCATCTCTGGTCCATATGTTACCTCTCTTCTCTCCCAGATCCCAGACTGTCTATTATCCATTTCCTCCTTTTTCTCCTCCCGTCTCCTAAAATTAAATGTGGAGAAAATTTTGACTCCGCTCTGTCTTTCAAACCACACATTCAAGCCCTTACCTCTGCCTGCCACCTCCACCTGAAAAATATCTCTCGCATCCGCTCATTCCTCAACTTCGACGCCACAAAAATGCTTGTCCATGCCCTTGTCATCTCCCGCCTAGACTACTGCAACATCCTTCTCTGTGGCCTCCCATCTAACACTCTTGCTCCCCTTCAAACCATTCCCAACACTGCTGCCCGTCTTATCTACCTCTCTCCTCGCTAATCCTATGCCTCTCCCCTCTACCAATCCTTTCACTGGCTTCCCATTGCCCAGCGAATTCATTTCAGGTTACTAACCATGACCTACAAGGCTCTCCATAACCTCTCCCCTCCATACATCTCTACCTTAATCTCCAGATATCTCCCCTCACGCAATATGCGCTCCTCACAGGAGCTTCTTCTCTGCTCTCCCTTTATCAGCTCTTCACATAACCGTCTCCAAGACTTCTCCCATGCTTCACCCACACTCTGGAACTCACTGCCCCAACACATCAGACTCTCCTCCACCTTCATCAGGTTCAAAAACAAACTGAAAACCCATTTCTTCAGGATTGCCTATAACCTACAATAACCCTGTTGTCACTATACTACCCCACAAACATGCCTGCCCCCCACCTCCTGTCTCTCTACTCCTCCTTGTAGATTGTAAGCCCTCGCGGGCAGGGTCCTCTCTCCCTCTGTTGTGCCAGTTGTAAGTCATTCATCGTTATCATTGTACTCGTTTCATATGTTATGTATGTAACCCCCCCTCGAATGTACCTGCGCCATGGAATCAATGGCGCTTTAAAATAAATAATAATAACACACTTTTGTGCCCCAATAATAAAATGTGCTCATAAATGTTCTTCTTGTCTAACGTTGTATTCCTAATGCAGACATTTATGGAATATCCTGTAGATATGCATAAATGTCTAATCGGTGCAGGTGCCACCTTGAGAAGTGTGGCCCCCAACAACAACTCCCTTCACCCCTGTCCTTGTGGGTTACATGATGGCATCAAACAGAGGGCTAGTAGTTCCAAGTACAACCAAGAAAGTTCACTCAGCTGTACTTTGAACTCCCTTTGAGGTCAACAAAGAGAGTAGACATCTTTTCATTCACTACATCCTCAACAAGAAAGAGTACAGGGGAAAGGGAACACCGTTCTTCAAATATGTGTGGGTCCCAGAGTTGGAACCTGCATCTAAATGACATTTATGGCATATAATATGGATAATCATCATACATTGCTCACAAAAAGTTAGGGAAATTTGGCTTTTGGTTGAAATTTTAGAATGAACATAAAGGGGGACATGTATGAAAAATGTCTTGGTCTAAGACTTTTCTTGTTGCCCTTAGCACCCAATCAGAGCGCCCCTTTAATTTTTTCAGAGCACTCTGTGAAATGAAAGGGGTGCTATGATTGGTTGCTAAGGGCAACAAAAAAAGTCTTAGACAAGACAGTTTTCATACATGTCCCCCAAAATGTCTTGAATTTGTTTTAAATGAAGTAAATGAAACCATCTGTTAATTTTACGATTCATACGTCCAACTGTTCAATGTTTCAGTACTTTTTGCACAACTTTCTGATCTCTAACAAGGAGCTTAACTTTTTTGTGAGTAGTCATTGTACAAGAAGGGAGTACATCTTTAACAATAGTATCTCAATGTATATAACAGTTATTTGTGGTCCAGAGTTGCTATCCAAACAACTCTCTGTAAGGGCTTGTCCCCACGGCAGGTTTTTCAGACGGTTTTCGGTTTTGAAAGTCGTCTGTAAACCGGCTGTCAAACTTTACAACAGACCTTAATGGAAAATCCGTGCACAGCCACAAAAACAGAGCAAATATCGGTCGGATAATCCGACCGGTATTTGCTCTCTGCCGTGGGGACAAGCCCTTAATGTGTGTCAGCCTTGTGCAGAAAATACTACATTTTATAGAAATGTCCATCTATCTTACAATCATCTAATACTCACTCGTCTATTAGGCCTATTTTTTGTTTCAACTGGGTAAAATATGAAACAACTGTAAATACACTTTAAAATATGGTTGTAGATGGTACTATAAATTATTTTAAGGGGATACAGCAAAGGTAATGAATGTTAGATTGCAGTGAGCCTTAATGCTGGGACCCCCACTGATAACTAATAGCTAGACATTAGAGTTTCTTGTTTGCACACATGTCTACAACCTTGGTGAGGAGAGTCTGGTATGGAATGCTAGTTGAGCAAGTGCAATATGCTCCCAATTCTTATGGAAGACTTCCACAAACTGGTATACATAGTGGGAGGAATAAGAGACATAAAGCACAGCACAAAATTCTGAATCAGAATTGTTATTTCATGGGGAACACAAATATTTACTAAAAAAGTAATGTCAGGAGATGTCAAAGGTAGTTTGGGTATGTTCACACAGTGTTTGTTAAATACGTTTTTGGGTACATTTTACGTACCGAAAAACAGACCTCTAAAATTTTCAAGTGTGATTACACTGATTTCAATGTAAAATACGTCATATAGACGATACTATTTTACATACGTTTTTGCATTGCATAAAACAAATGCGTTCAAAGAATTGACATGTCAATTCTTGATCCATTTTACGCATTGAAAAGCCCATCGAAACAATAGGGATACGATTTTGCGGTCCAGAAAACGTATAGAAATACGTACCACATTTTGCAGTACGTTTTTGGATGCGTTTAACGCAATACATTTTATGTATTTCAAAAACATCCCAAGACACCATGTGAACATACTGTAATAGAATTTGCTATCTATCATTAATTGAGTATAATTAGAGATGTCTCTTAGGGTGCACTACAGTTTCATTGGTCATAAATAACTTGTGTGGTTTGAATTCACTGTAAGCCAAGAAGATCAAATGAGAATTCTGGTGCAGTTTTCGACAAAATACTGGCATACATGCTTTATGCAACATTTATGACAAGATTAATACAGTTTTATGTACTGCATCCGACAATAGAGCTGTGGCTATGTGGAAAAAGCCACAGCTTAGCGTGCAACACCATGCTCCAAAAATGCGCTTACTAATAAGTGGTATAAAGATAGACAAAAGTGTCTAACCATGCACCACATTTTTATACAACATGAGCCACTGTGATAAACACAGGTTACACTTAGCTTAGCTAAAAATCTCATTTTTTTTTTTATTGTTATGTGCATTTTTGGCACATTAAAAAAACATAATGACCCTCATTTACTATTGCTGTCTAAAATTTAGATAAACAGTCTAAAAATATGCCACATTTATCACATTGGCCCATGCTGTTTGGTAGATTTGGCATATATACAGTGCCAAGCAAAAGGGTAACAATGTTTTAAACTTTTAACTTTCAGGCTCCATATTGTACCATTCACTACAGCTTTGAACATCATTTTATAGACAATCATCTTGGCTATCTCATACATAACTTTGACCTGCAACTATTTAGCATATGCTTAGTTCTGCAGATTCTTGTCATTTAACTGCATTGTTATTGTTTTGCTCCTGGTGGTGGGACAATCCTTTTCTTCTTGTAGACTACAAATTACAACCTGTTCTCACATACCCTAATAGCTCAGTGCGTTATAAGATTGACTATCAAGTAAAAGGTCACTGGTTCAAATCAAGGAATATCCATGAAGAAGATTTCCCAAGAAAAGAGAGACCACATCATACAGCTCATCGATAGGGGTTCCCTTGGCCAAGAAAATTGCCAGACTGCACTATAGAAGTGTCATGAAGGAACTGTCAAGTCCGGTGGAGAAAGCCTGAGGATACGGGGTTGTTTCACAGCCAAAGACGTTGAATACTTCACCAGGATCAATGTTGATCTCAATGCTGAGCTATAAGTGAGTAGCCTACAACATGAGTTATTTCATATACTCGAGTACTGTGAGTATGAAAAGGACTATATCCTGTCCTGACAGGACAACGACTCGAAGCATACATCAAGATTGACAAAGAAATGGTTCAATGACAATGAAGTAAAGTTGCTGGATTCGCCCCCGCAGACCTCAATTCAATTGAATACTTTTTTCTAGACTTGAAGAGAAAGCTGTATTCGCACCCTAGTGAGTCAACCAGTATGCCCCAACACTGTGAACACATAGAAGAGACCTGGGATCAGATTTTGGTCGAGACATGCTGGAACCCGATCCAGAGCCCAGAAAGATTCAGGTAGTGTTGAAAGCCAAAAGGTGGAACTAAAAAATACTAACAAAGGAATAAAACTTGAACTTCAGATTTTTAGGAGCAAAACAGTATCAATGCAGTTGCATAACAAGAATCTGCATAATTAAGCATATGCTAAATAGTTGCAAATCAAATTGGTTTATGAGATAGGCAAGCTGATTGTCTATAAAATAATGGTGGTGGAGTCTGAAAATCAAAAGTTCAAAACATTGATACCACTTTGCTTTGCACTGTATAATCATCACACCTCTATATATTCATTCACAGGTGCATATCTCGGCAGCTTTTAGAGGGTCCCCAATTCCCTATTTATTCAATATTCATATATAGTTAGCTGCTGCCATACACAATTATCATCCAACTCCAATAGGTTTTACTCTCTATTTGTATTTTAGCAGTAACAATAAATATATAGCAATTTTTCATCTTATTGAACGTATCAACATTTTGCAGATGACCTGGGTTTCATTAGTCCATGCAGTCCTTTTTAAGCCATCTTTGTGTGGTTTTTCAGCCCATAATCAATCATGAGCTGAAACATCCTGCGTGTTCACTCCTGCAGAGCAATCCGGCACACCTGCTATGTTTCGGGGAAACAAGCCCCCTTTGTCAAGCTTCCCTTGAAACATAGCAGGTATGCCGGATTGCTCTGCAGGAGTGAACACGCAGGATGTTTCAGCTCATGATTGATTATGGGCTGAAAACCAAGGAAAGATGGTTTAAGGATATTTTTACATGCCGTTTTTGAATACATTTTTGGATACTTATTAAAAAGCGCTGCCTAAAACGTATCCAACACACAGCCAAATTTGGAAGCATTTTTACTGCAGCAGAAATCCACCCTATAGTTTTAAAAAGTTTGCTGCGTCAAACGGATCAGGAATTCACATGTCAATTCTTTGAACGGATCAAGAAAGACACATCACAAAGACGCATGTAAAACACGTATCGTCTGAACGTCAATGTAAATCACACTGCACATTGTTAGATGCCTATTTGGCTCCATTTAGGGTTCGAAACACGGATCCAAGCACGCATCTAAAAAAACGCAGTGTGAACATCCTTTAAGAAGGACTGCATGGACTAATGAAACACAGGTCATGTGCAATATTTTGATGCATTCAATAAGATGAAAAATTGCTATATATTTAATGTCACTATGAAAATACACATTGAGAATATTTCTAAAATCCATTGAAGTTGATCATTTCGTATGGCAGCAGCTGAATATATGTGAATGTTTAATAAATTTGGCCCATGAGTAGACTTGACTAGCTTGTTGGTCCAACGATTAGCTATCGTACTCTTTATGCCAGAATTTTGGTGAATTTTAGGCGCAGTGTTGTTATAGACAGCGGTAGTGGATCCGCTGGACCACCGCAAGCGTTGGTATACGCCACGCCCGGGAGCTGAGTCTAAGGGTAACGCTTTTTTCACCAGAGCCGCCACAAAGCAGGTTGGACTTGCTGCGGCGGGAAACTACCAGGTCGCTTCCACTGACGTGACTTGCTTGCGGTGGCAGTCAAGTGTGAGCGTGGCACAGAATCGTCAGGTGTAGGCGTAGTCGTGGACAGGTGGAAAAGTCAGGGCAGGCGGCAAAGGTTCGTGGTCAATAGACGTCGTAAGAGGGTCAGGTGGCAAAGGATCGTGGTCAATAAACGTAGCAAGAGGTTCAGAACACCGAAGACACTAGAACGCACTTCCAAAGCTTTCTCTATAGGCAAAGGGCACAATAGATCCGGCAATGAAGTGCCAGGGCGGAACCAATATATAGTACCAGCGGCCAGCAATTAACCAATTACTGGCACGCCGGCCCTTTAAATTTAAAGAACTGCCACGCGCGCTAGGGGGCGTGAGCGCGCACTGCAGCCAGCAGAGAGCCGCGCGGGGAAAGGAGCACGGCTGGGTAAGTCCAGGCTCTTGGGGAAGCGAGTGCGCCCGTGGCCCGACCTACGGACCGCGGCGCCACTCGTCCCCGGAGCACACAGACAAGACACAGGTGTGCCTTCAGCCCGGCCCACGGCTATGGGACCACCCGTGACAGTACACCCCCTCCCCCTTAGGCCTCCCCCTCTTTCTAGTAAGAAGACTTTTCTTCAGTAGGTCACGATCCAAGATGTTGTCCTCCGGCCCGAATCCTTCCCAATCAATGAGAAAGTGTCCTCCCTCTGATAGACCTCATAGCCAGAATCTCTTTCACCGCAAACACGTTGGAGGCCTCAGCTTCACGGGGGGAGGAGGCGACTTTCCGAGAAAAACGATTGAGCACAACAGGCTTCAGCAGGGAGACGTGGAAAGAATTCGGGATGCACATTGTAGGAGGGAGCCGGAGTCTATAGGCCACCGGATTGATCCGCTGTAACACCTCAAATGGCCCCAGGAACCGTGGACCTAGCTTATAGCTAGGAATCTTGAGCCCGATATACTTGACAGACAGCCACACCTTATCACCTGGAGCGAAGATTTGGGTCGGTCTCCTCTTCTTGTCCACCTGGGACTTCATGCGGACTGTAGCTTGCTGAAGGGACTGGCGAGTCTGCTCCCAGATGGCCGTCATGTCCCGGACCAGGGTATCCACCGCAGGAACCTCGGAGGCAGAAGGCAGAGGGAGGGGTGGGCGGGGATGCAGTCCATAGACAATGTAGAAGGGTGAAGAACCTGTAGGTTCAGAGTCCAGGGAGTTATATGAGAATTCAGCCCAGGGCAGTAAACCAGACCAATCGTCTTGTCGGGCCGAGACGAAGTGGCGAAGATACGTGCCAAGGATTTGATTGATCCTCTCCACCTGACCGTTGGATTGAGGATGGTAAGCTGAGGAAAAGTCCAATTTTACTTACAACCGGGAGCAGAGGGCACGCCAGAACCTGGAGATGAATTGGACCCCGTGGTCCGAGACGATGTGATGTGGGAGGCCGTGTAATTGGAAAATGTGTTCGAAGAAGAGTGCGGCGAGCCGAGGAGCGGAGGGCAGACCTGGCAACGGGACAAAGTGTGCCATCTTAGAAAAACGGTCTGTGACCACCCAAATTGCAGTATTGCCGGAGGATGAAGGAAGGTCGGTGATGAAATCCATAGACACTTCGGACCATGGAGACTCCGGTGTGGGCAAGGGGTGCAGAAGGCCAGACGGGCTGCGACGGGGCGTCTTATCCCGGGCACAGGTGGTACAGGCTTCCACAAATTCTTTTGAGTCCTTAGCAAGAGTCGGCCACCAATAGAAGCGGGAGATCAGCTGATACATTTTCCGAGCGCCAGGATGCCCGGCCACCAGGGAGCAATGTCCCCATTTTAGAATCCTCCTCCGGAGAGCTGGACGCATGTAAGTCTTCCCCCGAGGAATCTGTTGGAGGTCCACCAGAGCAACATGAACCAAACTTTCTGGGGGTATAATATGCCGAGGGTTGGGATCTTCCCCGATGGTTTCAGAGGCACAGGAGAGGGCATCGGCCTTAATGTTCTTTTCTACTGGGCGGAAGCGAATCCGGAAGTCAAAACGCGAGAAAAACAGTGATCACCTGGCCTGGCGAGGATTAAGGGGTTGAGCCGACTGGAGATACAGGACATTCTTGTGATCTGTATAAACATCAATTGGATGGCGGGCCCCCTCCGGGAGATGGCACCATTCCTCCAGGGCCAGTTTGATGTCTAACAATTCCTGATGCCTGATGGCATAATTCTTCTCCGCCGGAGAGAAGGTCTTGGAGAAGAATCCGCATGTGAAAGTTCTGCCCTTGGTCCCTCTTTGCATGAGAACTGCTCCTTCCCCCACGGAAGAAGCATCCACCTCCAAGGCGAAAGGTTTGTCTGGATCTGTGCTAGACACAATGTGTGCAGAGGCAAAAGCCGACTTGAGCTCCGATAATGCCTTTTCGGCCGCTTGTGACCATAGTTTCGGGTTGACGTTCTTCTTAGTGAGGGCCACGATCGGCACCACCAATGTAGAGAAATGGGGAATAAATCGCCGTTAGTAATTCGTGAACCCCAAGAAATGCTGTATGGCCCGAAGCCCGACAGGTCGCGGCCACTGCAGAACAGCCGATAACTTCACTGGATCCATCTGAAGACCCTTATCCGAAACGATATAACCCAGGAATGGAAGGATCGTCCGATTAAAAAGGCATTTCTCCAACTTGGCGTATAGCCGGTTGCTGCGGAGACGACTCAGTACCTGGCATACCTGCAACCGATGGGTCAGAAGACCAGGAGAGAAAATCAGGATGTCGTCCAAGTAGACGATGACACAGGAGTAAAGGAGGTCTCTAAAGATGTCATTAACAAGTTCCTGAAAGACGGCTGGGGCGTTGCATAGTCCGAAAGGCATTACCAAGTATTCGAAGTGCCCGTCACGTGTGTTAAAGGCCGTCTTCCACTCATCGCCTTCTCAGATTCTGACGAGGTTATAAGCTCCTCGCAGGTCCAGTTTCGAAAAAACCTTGGCTCCCCGGAGCCGGTCGAAGAGTTCCAAAATTTGAGGTAACGGATAACGATTCTTCACGGTAACCTTATTTAGGCTACGGTAATCGATGCACGGGCGGAGAGCACCATCCTTTTTCTCCACAAATAAGATACCGGCGCCGGCTGGAGAGGAGGATTTGCGAATAAAGCCCTTCTGCAAATTCTCTTTTATGTAGGTAGACATGGCCGAGTCTTGGGTACGGACAATGGATAGACCCTCCCTCGAGGAGGACTGGTCCCGGGAAGAAGGTCAATAGGACAGTCATAGGGCCGATGGGGCCTTTTCTGAAAACACGTCAGCAAAGTCCTGGTATTCCGCTGGCAGGCCTGGCAGAGGTTTGGGAGATGACTGTGGAGGGATGGCACACAGGGCGGGGTGCGACCAGACAGTGACTCTGACAATCCGGTCCACAACGCAAGACCTCGCCGCCAGTCGAGCGTAGGGGCATGACGTTGCAACCATTGGAGCCCCAAGAGGATCGCCGATGAAGACCTTGGTAGCACGTGGAAGGCAATCTTCTCCTTGTGCAGGGCCCCCACTTGGAGGGACACTGGTGATGTAAATAATGGAGTCACTTAGAAGTTCCCCACTGACTGAGGAAATCACCAGCGGTTTTTGCAGCAGGACCAGTGGCAGATGATATTGAGATACCAGGGAGGCATGGATAAAGTTCCCGGCAGACCCAGAATCCAGGAAGGCAGGGGCCTGAAACGAGAGGCCAGCGTCCGTAGTGACTCGTACCGGCATTGTCAAACGTGGAGCGGGAGAATTAGCACCTAGGGACGCCTCTCCCACGGGACCTAGGTGCAAGCGTTTCCTGGCCGCTGGGGCTAGTCGAAGCAGCCGGTGGGGGCGTACTTGGTCTCGTTCCTGGCGGAGCTCCTCCTGTCTCTCGGCGAAGCGAACATCTATGCGAGTGGCCAGGTGGATGAGTTCGCTCAGAGAGGACGGAAGGTCTCTAGCGGCCAGTGCATCCTTCACCCTGCTGGATAACCCCTTCTTAAAAGTGGCGCAGAGGGCTGCGTCATTCCAGGATAACTCCGAGGCCAGAGTACGGAATTGTACGGCATTGTTTCCCACGGAGGAGTCACCCTGGCGAAGATTCAGGAGCGCCGTCTCGACAGAAGACGCACACGCTGGGTCCTCGAAGATGCTACGGAATTCCTGGAAGAAGGCTTGTAGGTCTGCAGTAACTGGGTCGCTTTTATCCCAGAGGGCCTTCCCGGAAAGTAGGCTAACCACAAATGCCACTTTTGCCCTTTCTGTGGGAAACTGATCGGCCATCAGCTCGACGTGCATGGAGCACTGGGTGATGAAACCCCTGGAAAGCTTTGGCTTGGGGCCAACCGTAGCCAACGGAACGGGGAGCATAGAAGGAACCACAGGTGGAGATGGCGGCTGCTGCTGAGACGTGAGGAGCTGCCGTGCCATGTCGGACAGATGATCCAACTGCTGTGCCTGTTGCAAAATCTGCTGCAACTGCTGGGCAATAACGGACGTGAGGTCTGCAATACTGGGCAGAGGCACCTTGGCGGGATCCATGGCCGGATCTAACTGTTACGGACAGCGGTAGTGGATCCGCTGGACCACCATAAGTGATGGTATAAGCCACGCCAGGGAACGGAGTCTAAGTAGAACCCGGTATTCACCAGAGCCCGCCGCAAAGCGGGTTGGACTTGCTGCGGTGGGAAACTATCAGGTCACTTCCACTGACGTGACTTGCTTGTGGTGGCAGCCGAGGGTGAGCGTGGTACAGTATCGTCAGGCATAGGTGTAGTCATGGACAGGCGGAAAGCTCAGGGCAGGCGGCAAAGGTTCGTGGTCAATAGACGTAGCAAGTGGGTCAGGGCAGGCGGCAAAGGTTGGCGGTCAATAAACGTAGCGAGAGGGTCAGAACACCGAAGACACTAGAACGCACTTCCACAGCTTTTTCTATAGGCAAAGGGCACAATAGATCCGGCAAGGAAGTGCCGGGGCGGAACCTATATATAGGACCAGTGGCCAGCAATTAACTAATTACTGGCGCGCTGGCCCTTTAAATTTCAAAGAACTGCCGCGCGCGCTAGGGGACGTGAGCGCGCACTGCAGCCGGCAGAGAGCCGCACGGGGACAGGAGTGCAGGCTCTCGGGGGAGCGAGTGTGTCCGCAGCCCGACCCACGGCTGTGGGACCACCCGTGACAAGTGTGTTGTACAATGACAATACCCCCTTTCCCATAAAGCCACACCCTCTTAGAAGTTAGGCCCCATGTTGGAGAGGTTCAAAAGTGTCTAATGTCCATAATAAAGGTGGCTGTGACACACTGCAACATGCTGCACCAAAAATGCACCACTTTTTGACCCATTTTAAAACACTTTTTTGCTGCAACTACAATAGTACGTGAGCGCTAATCTGTAAACCCAGCCTCAAAAAAAGATCACTATCTGATACCAATGGAGACATATCAACAAGAAACAATAGATTGCATCTTTGTTAATGGCATATTAGCACTCTATGAGGATTTTAAATTGAACATTATTTTTTTAACACAAATTATACTGGTCTTTTATTTTCTGCTTTATGAATGTATAATTTTGCTTCTGATGGTATTATTTTAATGAGGCAGTTTACCTTAATTTCTTATTTCAATGAATATGACTTAGGCCCTGTGTTCTGATGTGCTGCAGGGAGGGAAAAAAAACGCCTGCTGTGGATTCTGCTAGGGCCTTAAAGCACTGCATTAATGAGGCACTTTGCTAATATGAGAGCACATCAGACTATAATCAGAGAATGGAGACATACAAAGAGACAGATACATTCATTAATTTCATGAACTGCCATCTCTAATCTTCATCCAAGAAATTCCCATGGGAGCCTAGCCCTAGAACTGATTAAGGGAAAAAAGTACAATGCTTACAAAAAGTGCAGATTAACTGAAAAATGTACTTTACAACCCGTTTTAATGTGTTAATTGTTTACCTTTGTACACTCTGTGTGATAAGAGTTTAGAATTAACAAGATAGGTTAACATTGCCCCTTATTCACAGTTTGAATTGTCAGATCACTGGTGATTTCATAACCTTTTATCCATATAATACCAGTGCTGGACTTAATAGAACCTGTCAGGTGGTTTTTGCTACCCTATCTGAAATCAGGATGTGATACAGGGAGAGAAGCAAAGCTCTTTAATATAGAGGTTTATAAATCTTAATGCAGGATTTCTGTGGAAGAAGCAGAGCAAATCCCGATCAGACTCCTTAAAGGGGTTTTGCCAAGAAGTTATTTCCTCACCTAACAGGCTGTTACTCCCCTCTTGAGCCTTAAAAAAGGGGCGTTGTGTTTCTGTGTTTAAAAAAACAAGTACCTCCTCTGTGATGTCATCGCACCACCTCCCATGCACACTCTTGAGGCTGATATTCAGTCTCTGTCTCTTTAGTTGAGCAAATATTGGCTAAAAAACAGAGGAAAACTGTATTGTGCACAAGCTATACAGGTTTTGTTTTCTCCCTCTTATCTGCTCAGGAGTAAAGATAAGCTCAGAGCAGCCAGCGTTCACTGACTACAGACGTGGGAGGGAGAGAGGAGGGCTGAGCAGGGAGCATCTGCATGTTTACTCATAATTACATTACAACCAGTGGATTATCTATACAGCAGACACAGGCTGTGACACAGAAACAAAGCTAGTGTAGATGCCCAGTAACACTGCTTTTTTTCCCCCTCTCTTCAAAGCTCATGTGTCCTGTCCTGTGTCCTGTTCCTGTGTCCTGCCATCAGATAAGAAGTGCAAACAATGCAAGCGCCCATGAGCTTGCCAGATCAACTCCTGGTCGTAGCTAATTTAAACAGTCAGGAAACTAAGGGCATCTAAGTCAGGCTGCAGCTCTCAGAGGCTTCACTTTTTTTAATCACATATATTTAGAAAAGTGATTAAATACCCATTTTGGAGGATCCCACGCCAACATTGGATCATGTCAAAACCCCTTTAAGAGACAGTAGAAGTGCTCCTTGCCCTGCCCACATACAGTGATTGACAGCTTTCCTGTATCATCCTTTATACAGAGCAAACTGTCAATTACTGTTTGTGGGCAGAATAGGCAGCACTTTCAGTTTCACTTGTGAGATTTTCTCTCCCTGTAATATATCCTATTCTCAGATAGGGCAGCATAAACTACCTGACAGCTTCCCTTTAAGTTTCTTGGGCCCAGCAGAGGAAATTATTCTGAGGACCCATCCTCTATCTGTACATGACACATGCATGTTCACATTTAAGTGCTTTTTGTATGTCCACTTAATAGTAATTTTGCCCACTTTATAGGGTTTAACAAGTTATCTGGTGACTGGTTCTAATAGCAACTTCATGAGAGAGTGTCTTATGCTAAACTACTGGGCTGGGTCCACACGTTGCGTTGTTGTTGCATTTTTCAACTGCATAAAAAATGCCAGCAACAAATAAATGCATGTGATTTTTTTTTTAATTAACCCAAATTAGAATTATTTACAAAACCACCTGCATTAACGACGAAGCCTTTTTTTAATCATGTTCGATTTTCCCTCCCCGCCTTCCCAGGGCCATATTTTTTTTTTTTTCATCTACAAAGACATATTCGTGCTTTTGTTTTGTGGAACATGATGTACTTTCTAATGTTGTCATTCCTCGCCATAGAATATACTGGGAAACCGCCCAAAAATTCTAAGTGGGGTAAAATGTGAAAAAAACGCACTTGTGCTATTTTTGAAATTTGCGGCCACATTTTCTTGGACCAATTATTCTTTTGTACTACCACCTACGGACTTGAGTGAAGGTGCATTGTTTGCTACCAGTTTGGAATGCATGCGACTTTTTTTATTAAGTTTATTCCAATTTTTAGGGGACATGAAATTACAAAACAAATGTAATTTTGGCGTTTGGAATTTTTTTTCTTCTACGGTGTTCAGCATACAGGATAAATGATGTTATATTTTAATAGATCAGACTTTTTTTGATGCGGCGATACCAAATATGTGTAATTTTTTTGTTATTTAACTTTTTTATGTTAATGTCAAATTGTCAAAGGGGGGATTTGAACTTTTAATATTTTTATATTTTTTTTACACTTTAAAACTTTTTTTTTACTTTAACTTTGAATCCCCCTAGGGTGATTCACCACTTGAAGGCACAATGTAATACAATGCATTAGGGTGTATAAAAATGGTGGTTTTACTACTTCCTGTCTGGGGCAAGAAGTAGTAAAACAGAAAACATGGCGGAAATGAAAGACTTCAAAAGGATTTCAGCTACCATGTAAACTAAAAGACATCCATTTTCTATGTGCGTCTTTGATAAAGTTGAGAAATGTGAACCCAGCCTTGATATCCTGATATATTAGGGATAGATTACTGTGTCAGTGCTTTGGCCAACTGGAAGATTCTTTGGTACTCCAGTGGACCTGTCTGACCCTGTGTATTTATAAACGTGTGCAAATGTATATTGATGTAAAGTGTGTATAGATATACAGACATCCAAGGAAAGTGTTAGAGATGGCTATGTATATTACTGTACAGCAATTCAAATATAGGTTTAAGTTTGTCAGAGGTTCACCGGGTAGCTCAGGAAGAGATTATGCTCAGTCATGAGAGTAGCAGAATGGGTTAACTTGGTTTAGAGTAGGGAGACAGTGCTGCTAGACAAGCAGCCAATCAGAGAGCTGACATGGGAGTGACCAAGTTACACAGTTAAATAGGAAGCTTGTCAGCTCTGCACTCAGTTTCAAGTTCAGTTCTGAGTATGTATATAGTTCCAGTTGTGAGCAGCAGAAAAAAAGGAACCCTACCTACCTGCTGGCGATAGGTAGGGCAGGCTGTGGAGTGTACCTCTCTCACTGATAGTCCACTAAGCAGAAGGTTTCTAGAAGAGGATACCGGTGACACAGGAAGAAGCAGTGGGGAATTGGACCGCGGAGGTACAGGTGGGAAACACGTTGAGAACTTCCCTGACAATGTGGACCTCAGAGAGAGTAAGCTAAGTTAGTCGGTCCTGGGTAGCGTACTAAGAGGTCTGAATAGAGGCCATTAGGCACGACTGCTATCCCAGAGAAGATGAATAAAGAGGCTACTGTGGAAGTTAGGATCAAGAGTGTGGAGTTATCTGTTCAGAGATTGAGGTTGACAGAGAGGGAATCCCTCAGGAAAGTGTACTTATATTGGATATGTGTACCACTGCTATTTGTCATGCCCAGGAGAAATATCACATTCACATGTTCCAGTGCCATAAGTACCTGAAGTTACCCTGGATCTCCTGTTGTATGTCTGTAATTCAATCGCCAGTGCACCACGCCACTGCTACTACTACACTCATCATCCACCCGCACCCTGCGTTGCTTTACATCTTAGCATATACTGTATATGTTCTCACAATGCTGTTAGATAATTGTACAATGAACAAATAGAGGGTGTATAAGAGGTTGTAAGAGGCCAAGCCCAGAAGTATTAGGCTGATTCAAGCCTTCCTAATGAGGCTTATGCACAGTGGTCCACTTTTTAGTGGAGCTAGGTTCCTATGGTGGTGATATATAGAAATCACGGTTAATGTCACATATCATTGAGGCGACCCTAATGTATACAATGAGATATACATGTGTGAAGTATAGATTGCTTTAGAGCAATAGAGTATAAAGCATGATTCAAATATTTAGCATATACTATATCAGCATGCCATCTTACTAATTACAGAAGCGTGCTGTATTATACTCTACAACCTGTTATGCCTGTGGCATTATTAGCTTTAATTTCATAGCACAGCTTTATTACTGATACAGCTCACTGTTTGATTTTCTCTTCACTATGCCAACATAGCTATGATGCTGCATTTATGTGTAGTCTCTTAACCTCATTCTGCAGACTCTGTCATGGGTCCTTTTATTCCTATCTACACTATGACACAAACAGGAAGATTACTTTTCTCTCCCAGCAGACTCTGCTGTGTATGCTATACTTTTCTACTATAGGTTTCTTTCCCTTATAAGTAGAACCTCCTTATCTCCTCTGATGTGTACGCTATACTTCTCTAATATAGCTTTCCCTTCTTTCCTATTAACATACATCAGATTTGTTGTAGATATTTCTGTGAATAAAAATCAATTCTTTTTATGTGAAAGGGGTTATTTTTGCAGCATGCACATGGATTTCTGCCAGCCTGATTCAGATGAATGAGACAGGCACAAAAATGTTTGCAACAAATCTCCCCCAAATACTACTACTATAAGAGGAAGGGGGGATAGACCAGAGTTATCAGGCTCTCAGTAAACAGGTAAATGACATTAGCTAAGTCAGTGGTTTGCAAAGTGTGGCTCTCCAGTTGTTGGGAAACCACAGCTCTTATCATGCATTTATATAATCTAGGTCAGTGGGTATGATGGGAGTTGTAGCTCAACAGCGGCCAGAAGTTATTTGCTGTCAGCATCTAAGTCAGAAGAAGCAGCCCAGCCGGCTATGTGAAGGAGGTGCGTAGGAATTTTTTTTTTTTTTTTTTTATAATAAAAAAAGGATTTAGAATGTTTAGTTAGAATGTCTATTAGCATCATCTCTTAATATGGATGACCTTACGTATAAAATGTCTACAATGCAACATAACCTAGTAGGTTGTGAAGTAAATGTAATAAGTAATAGCTTGCAGCATGCGGAATCATGGAGCAAATGACTATGTGCTGGCAGTACTAGAGGAAGAATACTCCTTGGGCAGAAGCCTGAGCAGAAGACTAATGACAGCTATGCCAACAGCTGCTATTATAATTAGGAACAGATTTTATTCATTGACATGTTCTGAATTTGTTTAAAGTAAAACAAATACACAGATGTGCATCATTATCATTCTAGAATGATGTGTATAGCAGAAGTAAGGTTGCTTTCTCACATGCCAATTTGATGCAGTTCTTTGACTGCGAAAGCTAGAGCTGAATTTAAAAAAATTTAATCTTTTCTATATACTTCTCCCCTTATGATCCAAACCTGACTTTGGCTTAAAAAAAAATCTGCATCAATATGGCACATGTCAAAGCACCCTAAATTAATACTTCCATAACTCATGACAATACTGTCGCTATAACCCCAGGCAGCATATTCATATGGATTGATTGGTTATACCCTTAGTTACATAGTTGCATAGTTTGTAAGACTGAAAAGACCATGGGTGACATGTATGTACAGGGCTGTACGAGAAGTCTGGCGTATTTTCAGAGCGAAAACTGGCACAGCCCTGCACACTTTGGGCCACATGAATGAACCTGTTTAGCTCTCAAACTTACTTTTTTTGCCCATAGGTTACTATGGGAAAAAGAGTGAGTTTTAGACCTAGACAGTTTCATACATTTTGTCCTTTATTTTTAATCAGGCGCACTTCAATATTAGGCGCATTACAAAGCGCCCGCAGCAATTTGTAATGCACTTGAGATCGGGGGGAGTGCTGGAGGCATGTCACACTACAACCGGGCGAAACTACGCATGTATGACGTTTGAACAGGAAATCCAGCCACATTACTGCTGGAACAGGTAGACCAAGTTAAAAGTGGTTTACCTGAGCTTGAGTTGTCACTAAGTAGCTAGAAAGCGCTAAATCTATGACCTGCAGTAGAACAGGTTCATGAATTCAGGCACATTCTACACTACTAATGCATGCAAAAAAAATGGCATCTGGTTGCCAAAAATCATACATGTTGCCCCATCTGTCCATCCAATTTAGCTTATTATTCTTTAGTGGTGATCCAGAAAAAGGAAAAAAAAAAAAGAACTCATAAAGTAGAAGCCAACTGTCCTCATCTAAGAGAAAAAAATTCCACATCTGGCAATCAGAAATAATCCCTGGATCAATTACCCCTTTCAAGAGAAATATTTAATATAATTTGTAAGATTATCTTACTCCAGTAACGCTACCTGGCCCTTTTTGAACTCACTTAGTAATTTCACGGACACAATTCCACAAGTCTCACTGCTCTTACTGTTAAGATTCCCCTCGTATGCTTGTGTAGCTTCTTTCCTCTAGACGTAGAGGATGCCCCCTTGTTAGGGATAAGGTCCTGGGTATAAATACATCATAGAAGAGGTCTCTGTATTGGCTTATATTATTACACATAACTATTAAGTAAACCTGTAGAAGTCTTATTCTAAATTAAATAACCCTAATGCCATTTAATTAGGGTCTAGAATTAGATGGAGAATTTCCCAATCTCTTCATGACCTACCACCAGAAAAAAATACTTAGTTGCCTTTGTTCATCAATTTAAGACATTGTAAAGTATATTGTAGAGTATACCTAGTACTGGCCTTCAAGGCGTGAAGCAGCACAAGGTGCATTTCTCTTGAAAAGTGCCACCTTCCCTTTAGTTGCCCTTCCACCACCGTTCCTCTTATTCTGTTGTTATTATCAGTGCTGAGACAATGGATGCCGCAACCTAGAACCCCTTAGGACATCCCCAACTGTCCACAAACCACTCCTTTTTACATTTCATACCAAGTAGCTGTCAGCAGAATTTAACTGTTGACTCACCAAAACCTCCATGATCAGTTTATGTAGCTGCCCCGTCTACTTCCTTCTTCTTACACTCCCTACTGTCCTTCCCTACTTTTCCCCCATCTTTTAACTTTCCTTCACTCTACCACCTCTACTATTCAGCTGGTGGCTCCTAAATTAATTAAAGGAAGATACTATGCCTAGTGTCATAACTTTAAAGGGGAGGTTTATTAGTACTGGAGTACAGTCTGAGAGGCGTGCCCCAGTGTATAGTGTATAAAGAGACCGCCGGCGCTTCAGCCCACGACAGTGGCCTAGAGCCCGGCGAGGTTTGGGGACTCTGCCTGCTCCCCTTAGAGACAAGCAGAGGTAGGCGCCCTAGGCGATCGCCTACCTCTACCTACCCGTCGTCCCAGTCCTGCCCACATCTGACAGGATGAGCTGCAACACGTTTTGTTACAGGGAGCCATATAACCTAGGCTTTGCTCAGAGTATGATCCATATTACACCACACCTATGATGGTCCTAGGGAAAATTTTAGGCCTCATTTATCTAACAGTAAGACTGTCTTTGTAGACCAAAGCAACCAATAAGAGCCAAGCTTTAATTTCTTATACTGCTCTAGAAAAATGAATGCTGATTTCTGACAGCTATGGGCAACAAAGAAGTCCTACTGCTAGACAGTTTTGATAAATGAGGCCCATTGTTTCATAAAAACAGAAGTTTTGACTTATCGAAAAGAATACAATGGACCTAATTTGATCATAACAGATACTGACTGTTACCTTATATTGGGTAATGCTCTGCTGTCCTGTCCTATTCCTACGGGCTCATGCACATAGCTCTATTTTATACCCACAAGGTGTTCAAAAACACAAGCCGACTACTAAATATTATCAAAATATATAAGCTTTATTCCACGTGATTAATAAAAAAGCATGGTTAAAATACACAAACATGAAAAGTCCAAAAATGGAAAATATCCCAAATTACCTTCCAAGGGTAGCGTGCATGTCCCCAAAAGAAGCTGTAACACGTGCGTCTGGACCAGGACCATCTATTACAAAGAACTTGGATATGATAAGTGGGCACCAGCTCATACGGGTATGTTCACACGGGGTAATTTCCATGTGCATTTCGCCGCGTATTTGCAAGAGATGCGCGGCAAAATTATGGTAATCCATAGTTGTCATAGAGAACTATGGATTACGCCTTCTCTAACCGCTCGTACAATACGATCGTATTGTACGCGCGGGGAGATATGTAACATGTCAATTGCTTGCGGCGAATACGCGCCGTGAGTAATGAAGGTCAATTGGGCTGCGTACTGATATTTATTATCTATTTATTTATCTTTCTCACCTTATATGTAATCTAATAATATTTGCTAATTACCATACCCTTGGAAGGCAATTTGCTGATATTTCCCCATTTTTGGTCTTTCATGTTTTATTGTATCAGGTTTTTTCATTAAACATGCAGAATAAAGAGTATATATTTAATAATATATAGTAGCTGACTTGTGTTTTTGAACACTTTGTTAGTATATTACATTTGTTTAGGACTATTTGCATTTTGGTAGTCTACTTTTTTTTTTTTGTGAACATAGCTGTTTCGTGCTAAGGCTGCCAAAGCGTAGTTTGGGCCCTTTACTTCATACGCCTCTGATTTCAAGTAATTACATATGTCAGGGTCTGTCCAAATCCAACAGAAAAAAATGACAAAAGAAAATTCTAACATTCAGGTTGAATCATTAATATGAAAAACTCTTGAAAAAACAATGAGCATGGCTTGTAGTGCTTTCAAGAACACATTCATGAAGCACACTCTTTTTAAGAACACATTATGCTGCTTTAGACCAAGCAGAGTGTTATAAGTACCACTATAATAGCTGCTTAAATGTCATTTCACTGTAATATAAATTGTGTTGTATGTGCTGTAATATCAAGAACACTTTACATAAATGTCCCTTTTGCGCATTAGATAAAGTTTTGGGTGGCTGGTGTATTGCTAATTTAATCTTTGCACGTCGTTTGTACAAGATAGTAGTCTTCATAGCCTTAACGTAAGTGTACTATATCAGCTATTTGAAAGCAATGGCTGCAGTGCTGTTTCGTGCAGCAATCTGCATATTACTAACATTATCACAGCAATGCAGATGACAGATGACAGCCAACAGGAAGCCACCAAGAGCATGGAGCTATTGGCTAAAAGAGGATTAATCTGTTTATTAAGTCCAATACATACATATATTGTCGGGGTTAGCATCACGAACAGGGAGGCAACATGGGCTTCAGCAGACAGAGACAGGGACACAAGATTTAAAAGTCCAGGTCCACACGCTGCCTGGGTTTATTCAGTCCGTACAAACAAAACAAAGGCCTTGAACTTCAGGCAAAACATAAATGATAGACCTGCTCGGCTGAGCACTTACTAGCACAGGATTCCTCGCTAGACTCACACAGTCTGTAGATCCCAGTGTGGCTTCCCTCTTAATACCAGAGGTCCACCAGAAACACAGGCTCTGGCTTTATAGAGGCCGATACCAGCCTCACATGGTACGTGGAAGTGGCCTCCCACCCATCACTTTGGCCACTCTAGGAGAAGCTGACCTGGACTAAGCTGATTGGAACCACTTATACTAAGCCGTGTTAGTAATATTGTGTTACTGACACACAAATCTGTTTCCTTCACCACGCCCAGGGCTCTCGGTGACACGCCTCTGTCCATATATTCCCTAAAGCCACATAAGAGAGTACTCTAGGGGAAATATATCTTCTCTCAACAACTGCCTGTCACTGTCTCACTACATAGACATATATATTGATCACTGAAGTTCTCTGTTCTTCCTCATTGTAATCAAGCAGTCATGAAGTATTTGAACAGAGAAGCACAAGATCATGCACCCCACCTATCGATTTAGGGTAGTCAACTTGTACAGCACTTGGCTACCTTCATTAGTCACATACACCTTGAGATCATTAGTGGAGATAAAGGTGAAGGAATGCTATAAAAGAACCTTATTTTATACATTATAAAAGCCAAAAACCTGGAAAGCAACATCAAAAAGAAAGTACATCCTTTAATGTAATCTTAATATTTATCATGGCCTAAATAACAATTGTATAATTAATGTCCACTTACTGGATAGCAGTCTAGTTAATGGCCGCTCTCTGAATGTACATTTTATGTAATAAGAGCATTTTACATAAACACTGATTAACAGAGGCACTCACTGTAATTTTTGTGGCATTCTGGATGTACATTGAAATTTATGAGGGCACTCTACATACCGGTACTGTAACTAAACAGTCTGGATGGGCTCTATTAATTAATAAGGGCTGTTTTTGCGTTCTCTGGATTTCAGTATTACTAATGCAGATGCTCTAGATATTATGTTGTCCAATGTTTGACATTGCTGTAGGGCTTGTGCACAAAGAGTTTAAATGAAATATAGATATAAGTTGTTAATGCTGGCAATATAATGGTAATATGCACATTGAGCTTATTCCAAACATGGAGGAGGAAAGGTTTACTATCTGCTAGACATCTGCTGCCTTTACTACATACAACAAGTTATGGCTAGTAAAGATAAAATATAGTTTGTGTATTTGACCCAATACTCTTGCACTGAGGGCGTCTGATGTACTGCTCCTAATGGATATGCTGCCAACAATCTACTATATTTAAAGAGCTTAAAACAACTTCAATTCAAGGTGGATGCACAAGACAGGCAGAGATACTTATAATCAATCAGTAAAAACAATACAGCCTTTGAGTAACAATTTTGGGCAGCATTATTGTTGAGTTGCAGTCAAGTCGCATTAATTATGGAACACACAAAATCTTTCAGAACAGCATAAACTCATTACATTGTACATTTGTAAATGTATGAATTTTGTATTTTCAGCTTTTTTTTCCAGTGCTGACCTTTTTAGGTAACTTTTATAACTTTTAGTTATAAACCCTAACATTGTACAGGCTAATTAACCCCAATTTGATTACTATAACTAAAATTGCTAAATAATCAACACAAGTATATTCTAAAAAATATTAATGATATATTGATAAGAGTCCTGGAAAAATGTTTTTGTTTACAGACAAAGCCAGGAGTGGATCCAGTAATAAGAGAAAATGTAAGTCTTGCCTTTATAATTTTCATTTTACTGCAAATGTAATTTTCCCCAAAAAGCCATGTGTGAAACCATCCTAAACCTGTTAATTAAAAAAAACCCTGTCCATTATACCAGCAGCATAAGAGATAAATCAATTGTTTAACATCACTGAATAATGCTAATTGAGAAAGTAATTAAAGTACTTGTTGTAGTCAACTAAATGAAAGAATAGTTCATCTCTAATTCAATGTTAACCATTGGGTCAAATGAAAATGTAATGCATCACACAAAACACAAGATGGATATATTTCTTCCAGACTGGCTGGTGCCGGCTTTAATTTGCAAGTTATCTGTTTTCATAGTAAGGTAACCAAGAGTGACAGAGAATCAAATCTCAGATATTTTTTTCTCCTTGAGGATAAATTGCTTCTCTGTGCTACTACAGAGACAGATTTCCAATATCTCCACTAAGTTATGAGCGTGTCAAATAAAGCAGGTAAGTAAGCGTTATTTAAATGTCAAAATACCGCAACGATTTTGCTTAAACTGTATTAAGTAAACAAGTAAAGAAAACATGGCTATATTAATACATTGTATTGTAATAAAGAATGGCTGCACCATGTGAAAGAGATTGTCCGGTTCAAATAAAAATTAAACAATAGACTACTGGTGCCAAATAAAATTTAAAAAAACACTTCAATCAGTTTCCTTTGCTCTTCTGTTCCATCGCTCGGTCTCTCCAGTCTTCGATTTACCTTCCATTCTCTTCTGAATGGGACGCCACCATTAGGCTATGTTCACACGACAATAATTGCAGGACGTATGTCGCCCGCAATTACACCGTGTGCTCGGGAGCGGCGGCGGGGGTGCTGGCAGCCCGCCGGCCCCATAGACAATCATTATTCATGGCGCTTATATACGTCATGAATAATTGACATGTCACTTATCTCCCCGCTCGGCGTATTGTCTATTCTCTGTGAGAACTGTGGATTACCGTAATGACTGGGACGTATCTCGCCCCGTATTTAGAGCAGTACGACGCAAAATACGGGGCGAGATACGTCCCATTTTAAGCCATGTGAACACAGCCTGAAAGTCACTTATTAGCTCTGAACAGTCATGTAGGCAGAGACATAAGACCACTCCAACCAGTCAGCTGCTAAAGTGGTGATGTCCCATTAAGAAGAGAATGGAAGGTAAACAGAAGACGGGAGAGACCCTGCACTGGAACAGAGGAGTGGAGGAAAGTGATTACAGTTTTCTTTTTAATTTTATTTGGCACCAGTAGCCTATTATTACATTTTTATCTGAACGTGACAACCCCTTTAGAATCAAAGATAAACAGAGGACCAGAGACACCCAGCGCTAAAAGGGAAGAGCAGAGGAAGGTAAGTATGGATTTTTAAAATTTTATTTGGCACCTGTAGCCTATTATTACATTTTTATTTGAACCTGACAACCCCTTTAGAATTGACGATAAACAGAGGACCAGAGACACCCAGCACAAGAAGGGAAGAGTGGAGGAAGGTAAGTATGGAATTTTTTAATTTTATCTGGTATCAGTAGCCTATTATATAATTTTTCTTTAAGGCTGTGTTCACATTGTATTAAAGTGGTTGTCCATTAATAAATGATTTTCTAAATAATATTTCTTCCAAAGTGAAACACATTTGTAAAGTATTTTAATTACATTTTCTATAAGCTTTCTGCAGTTCTACATTAGCTGTTTGATGGCAGGAAGCTCAGTAGTTCTGTGTCAAGCATAGGAGATCAGGTGATTATAATGGGTTTGGCTTTTTTCAAGGTAGCCTTTGAAGCTAAACCATTTTGGTCCTTCCAACAAGGTTTTGAACCTAACATAGGAATCAGAATGCATGCACTGAGACCAAAGTTCAGAGAGAAAAGATCCTGGGGCTGGTAGCTTGAACGGCAAAAAGAAATCACTTTCAAACAGGAAATTCTACTGCTCATCTGACAAGAATGGAGGCTTCGTGCAGCACAAGAAAAGTACAAATTAGCACAGAAAACAGGGAGATGAATAAAGTCTAAGACTGGCCATTTGAAACTTTTTATCGGGTCTGCATGCAATCCCTTTAATGGATTACATTTAACGCATACACCATAAAAAAGCTCTCAGAGTATACGTATGACAAAAGCCAATTAACAATGGGAAGTGTTTTCTTTATCACTTTATATGGTACTTTACATGCTACCGAAGCACACCAATACAAATAAACAGACAATTTCTTATAATATTACTTAAAAAATTAAAATTTTTATTTTCAAGTTGCTAGTGAAGGTGACCAGCCCTAAAGGCAAAGGCAGAGCCCACTGTTTACATATGGACTGTATTCTTCTATGTTGTCCATAAGTTAAGTTCTTATTCCATTCTTGCACATATGTATGTTATAATGCCACAAACAGTTTGAAAAATAAGAAAAGTGAATGTAAACATGCCTGTGCAAAACGTATATCTATCCTGAAATAAAAAGGAAATAATACAATAGCAGACTAGATTGATCATGTGGTCATTTTCTGCCATTAAACTTCTATGTTTAAACTGTGAAAGCAGTTATATGGGGACGAATAATTTCCCATACCATAAACCGTACAAAATTGATTAATTCCCAAGTTGAACTGTTAGTGAACCAAGTACGAAAATCGTACACAGATTTCCTATCTAATCCTTCCCCTACTACCAAGAACCTTTGGATCAGTACCAGGAAAGAATATGAGAGATGGATGGAGCATAAGGAGGCAGCTGGCCGAGCAAGAGCCTCGGCTAAGCTGTTTCACTATGGTAATAAAGCTGGGAGGTTATCAGCCAACTTTGCCAAAGGAATTCGCCCAAGTGCTAATATCTATTCGTTAAAGGACTCTACTGGGACTGATAGATACTCTGGTACAGAGATAAATAGGATTCTACATGAATTCTATTCTTCACTCTACACTCGTGAGACTCCTGAAAATAGAAATCCATCAGATTGGCTTAAAACCCTCCAAATCCCAGCTCTGTCAGGCGAGGATAGAAAACTCTTAAATAAACCTATCACTCAGGATGAATTATCTCAACATATAAAAACTTTAGGTAATACAGCCCCGGGCCTGGATGGTTTTACGTGAGAATTCTTTAGAATTCTCAATCAAGACCTGATCCCCCACCTAGCCCAGGTTTTTAATCTGTTTCTGGAAGGCACCCTTATACCTCCCCATATTAACCCCTTAAGGACCCTGGACGTATGAGTACGTCCCAGGGTCCCTAAGGGGCTTTGCAGGGGGATCGCTCCGAAACCCCACCGCACAGCCGGTGGGTGTTAGCGGCTAATCGCCGCTAACACCTGGTCGTTACAGTGCGAATGGGCAGTGTCGCCTGCCCACGCTGTTTAACCCTTCATATGCCGCAGCAAAGATGGCCGCGGCGTCTGAATGAATGAAGATCGGTGCCGCACAGAGTTATCCATATTTTCTACTGACCTCTAAATGATATACTGTATATTATCAAAATGGCTAGATCCCAGCATACCATCAATCCAAGAGGTTATTCAGGTGGTCAAGCAACACTTAGAAATGGATAAGTGAGACATCATTAGAACCAAAGAAGCCCACAAATGGGAGTGCTTTACTTCAAATTTTACTCGTCCAATGATGTAAAACAGGTCATGCAACCATTCCTTTATACCTTGTGGTATCTGTCCTCACAACTGGCAGGCGACCTGGATCGCTTAAATATTGGATCAACCGCAGGACGGCTGCCTAATATTACACAGTTGATCTTGTGTTCCAAGAATACAGGGCACAAGCTCTGGATCCCTGACTCACCACTGCTTAGTTAACAGTTGATGTATTCTTAATGATGTGCAGTTAAAAAAAACTATGGTGCAGCAGGGAGCTATCGGCTTCCTTCCCTGCCAATTAGTCTTTAGGCTGCAGGCTGCCTACACGTGTCAACAAGCTGCCCCGAATAGACGGCCTTGTGTGATATTATGCTTTGCCCAGGGCCTGTAATGATATTAAGATGGGCCATCATTTTATAGATATAGCAGATGTTATTTGAGTAACACACATTATGCCACTTTTTTCCTTTTTTATTTAATAAACTAACACTTTCTACCTTTTATCCTTCAACATCTACATAAACCATCCATAACTTTTTGTTATTAAGTCCATAAAAAAGACATTCAAGCATAATAAAATTACACCTACCTCTCCCTCTTCAAGCTCTGGAAAAGTTTCTGTTTTATCTGGTACCTTCTCAGAGTCACTTTTGCTAGAAAGTCCTCTGAATAATGGTAAAAACATGTTAAAATCACTTGATGATTTTAGCTTTGGTGATTCACTGGGTGTTTGATCTTGACCATCCATTGGTCGAACATATGCTGTTGGCTTTTGCTGGATTGGATTTAGCTTAGAGACAATGGAAGCAGGAAAGCTCTGCAAGCAATGGGAACTATTGCTATTTTTGTTGCTGAGGTCCATTTCTAGGCTGGAATTTATTTGTGAATTTGGTATCTGTCTGTTAAGAGGCTTGTCCAATGTACAAGTTAAGACGTTCACTTGATGGTTGTTAGAATTTCCAGATGATGTGGGGTTTAATAAGCAGCTGTTATTTTTTTCCATGTTGTGTTTTTGCTGTCCATATTTAAAAGCAGTATTAGGAATAGCAATTGTTCTGTGATTAGCTTTCCCTAATGCTTTCTGTCCCTCAGAGGAATTCTTAGCTTTTTGCCAGTCCATGGTGGCTCTGTTATTTAGCTTTATGGGTAAAGTTCCAGGTGTGATGCCAATCTGTAGGGTACGACAAACTGAGTAATGGCTTTCTGCCGTGTTTTGTTGGTAATGTTCCTCTATGTTCCCCTCAGGTATACCTGCTGCTTCGATTTTTTTAAGGCCTACTAGATGACTTTGGTTGGATCTTTCAGTCAATAAGTCTTTCATTTCATCATAGTTTCCAAGTGTACTTTGTATACGGGTTGAAAGCTCATCTCCCTTGTTAGTCTAAGAAGAGTGGAAAAAACATAGGGTTAGCAGAGATTTCTGTGCACAAACATTTTCAAAACATTTATCACCTTTATAGAGGTTTTGCAACTTCAAAAAATCGCTTCTGAGGCCGAATCATACCTTACGATACGGCCTCGGAAAACGGATCTTCCCTGTGCATGTCTATGGGACCTTCCGAATGTACGTGAAACTCCCATAGAAAAGAACGTGAAGAAGTGTGCAAGGGGGACATCTCCCAATTCTCTGAGGCCGGACTCTTAGCAAGCTATGAGTTGCAAATCCGCTTTGATTTAATAATAACCTTAAATTAGTAAATGAAACATCAACACTAAAGCCATATCTTATTTACAATATCGTGTCATTGATGACAGTGTTCTGGAACATCTTGCCAAAATTACATTGCTCCGTATTTTTACAATATACAGCAGTTTACAAGCCTCTTAGAGGTAAATAGTCCTCCCAGTGTCTAAGTCTCTTAGGCATCTATATTCCATGTAGCCTCCTTCATTAAAATGCCCTTATTTATTGGGTAACATGGCAGTACCTGGTAGAGAAAAGCTTAATTTAGGTTTTGTTCAGGCTGGCTTAATGGCTTCTGCCAAGGTTTCGGACACTGTTCCAGTTCCCTCAAGGTTTCTGTCATTTGAACAGCAAGAGTTAGGCTATGTTCACACGGGGTAATTTCGGCACGCATTTCTCCCCGTATTTGCGCTCTAATACGGGCGATATGTGCGGCAAAATTATTGAATTGTACGCACGGGGAGATAAGTAACATGTCAATTACTTGTGGCGAATACGTGCCGCGAGTAATGAATGTTAATGGGGCCGGTGGGCTGCCGGCCCTCCTGCACCAAGGGGGTGCGCGCGTATTAGCGCGAGCTCCTGAAACACACGATGTACTGCGGCACGTACTGTGCACGCCACAGTACATTGTGTGAACATACCCTAAAGCTACAAGCTGAAGGAAATGTTAACAGAACTCCCATCCTAAGAGCCTAATGGTTTGATAAACATAGCTTTAAAGTAAATCTTCATCTTTTATATCATGTAGTTTATTGTTTCAAAATTCAGTTCTTACTGATTTCTTAATGTATGTGTACAAAGGTCTGAAGTTTGCTTTTCTGATGCAGAGGTCCAAAACACCTGCAGAGTTATAGATCTGAGACATAACATTTGGTTGCTTGTAGCCCCTAGTAGAGGTCATATGTGAGCTCACTGTATGCATAGTAATGATTGAGTTCAAATGAATCACAGGTAACAGATCCCAAGTTCCCTCTAGTGTTGAATTTAGGGTTCCAAAATGTTATCTAAATTCATTTTTCATTCTTTTAATTCTGTTTTATAGTTCGTCCTTCACTCTGATAAGCAAGAAAATTCTTGTAAACATTTTATATTTTTGACTCTGTGAGTGCTATATCTATCTTGATATATCTTCTAATAAGAAGAATGAATAAAAAAGCCTTGCCAACCTCAAGCACCACCTCTTTCTAATAAAAAGGGATTCCCTGACCTTCTCGCCCCCTTCCAATCTGCTGTTAAGGTGATCTAGACAGAGATAGAAGGGAGAGGTACAATGTATATCAAAAAGAACATTTCAGGCATGTCTTTATTTACGGTTATCACTGATGGTTAAGTGCCAGAGTTAGAGCAAGGTAAACCCCCTGTGGGGACATGATAGGACTGGAACTACTTTTGAGGGAGAAAGGCAAGGCACGGGAAAGACGAGAGACAAGAGTCATATGTAATATTTGCAGTTAGGTACAGTAAGTGCCTGTTTATATGGCACAGGACAAATACCGGTCAGTTTTTGTGCCGTGCACACGGCCGCCGGGGGACGGCTTTTCTCCGCGATGACATGTTCATATTCCGCCCGAAAACCAGACGGAAGAATGAACAAGTAGAATGTTTTTCGGGCCGCGGGCGGTCTGAAAAACCGCTGGGCGGAAAACCCGTGCCGTGGGGACTGTTGCACGCATTTTCCATAGAGCCCCATGTAAAAGTTTGCAGCCGGTTTTTCAGACAGTTTGCAAAGCCGCAAACCGTCTGAAAAACCGGCCGCAAACCGGTGCCGTGGGGACAAGGACTAACTGTAAGTTGAGCCCCAAGGATCAATTCCTCTGCTAGGCCCTGAAACTCCAGTCCAATACTGTCAGGGAGAAGCCATGTATCATCTGTTCACAAAATCAGGGTCTAATGTGGGAAAAAAATACATGTCCTAAGTAAAAAAACAATGGGATGATTGTTTCATTAAAATGTTAAATACATACTAGTGCAGAAGGCAAGCGGCCTAGAAAATCTGGCATATAGTGACTATCTTTTCAGCAAAGATGTGTTCGATGTTTTTGACAATAAATAAACATCTATATCTCTGCAGGGGATTTGGAGATCTGTATCAGAAAACCAGTCCTCCTGCCATTATAAAGATATAGTTAGACATTAATCAGCACAGAGCTTATTTCACAATATAGTATGAAAAAGATCAAAATGGTTCTCAAGGGCAGAAATTAAGAAATTTACTTTAACTTCTGTCTCCATGGTTAAATTAAATAGGCAGAATAATTAGAAATAGACTAGTTGCTAAAGCTCTGCTGTACCAATCAACTAAAATGACTAGAGCTATAAGGCAGGGTATCCCTAGACACCAAACTATGCGACATGTCTCAGCTGATTAGATCAAATCTGCATTGGTACAACTGGAAAGGGCAAACAAAGCTTGGCAGAAGTCGAACAATGCCATTCCCAAATCCAGGCTGTCGTATGAATCTGATTTATCTAAACATACATTAAGGTATATAGACTCTTCATTGTTGAGAGTTTAAAAGGACATAAATAAGGAAACCTACAAGACTCTGCATTTGGCACTTTCTGCTCACAGGCTGAAAAACTTTAGTAATTTATTATCAGACCTGGCAACAGACACCTGAATTCTCAAATGCTTATAGCGTAATCTGAGCTACTGTACTTCTAACAGATTGAAAATACTTTAAATTAGGTCGACATGACCTTCACTGAGGAGCACCTTTCTGTTCTGTGTTTAATTATGCAAATTGCAATTTAAAGTAGTCATGTCCTAGAAAAGGGTGGATGAGATTATTCAGCAGCATCACTAGAGATGTTATTTATATATTTTATTATGGAAATAATTTATTATTGAACTATTATTTTATTTAATCATTTTAATGTTCAAGATACGCGATTACAACAATACACAGTTAAAGGGGATGGTCTTGGACTTTCACTCCAACAGCCGCTGCTCCGATATTCTCTTCTGGTCTCCCACCGATCATGTCATATCTGTACCACCAATCACTGGCCTCAGCATTCAAATGCAGGCAGAGACTGCTGAGGCCAGGAGTCAGGTTTGGTTCTGCTCCTCAGCTCACTCGGCCCCTATTAGGGTATGTTCACCTGGTTTATTTAGCCACGTATTTTCGGCTATGGATTACGCGTCCTCTCCCCGATCGTATTGTACGTGCGGGGGGAGAATTGACACATCATGCTTTGGAATTACACATACGGTTCCAAAACACCCGGCGTATTGTGGCGTGTACTATACACGCCACAATAAGCCCTGTGAACATATCTTATTGTCATACTGAAACTTATGAATCCCTTCCTTTGCTTGTGTGAACTACAACCCCACTTCCAGAAAAGGTGGGACGCTATGTACAATGTTAAGAAAACAAGAATGCAATGATTTGAAATCTTTTATAGCCATTTTGAATTCACAACAGAACATTAAACACATATCTGAAGTTGAAAGTTAGACACTTTTCTGTTTAATTTAAATAAATCAATCAACAAATTTAGAAATTGATGGCAGCAACACATATCTTAAAAAACTTGTTTACCACTGTGTAGCATCCCCATTTCTGGAAGATGAAGAGACCAATTGCTGGAGTTATGGGACGGGAATATTGTCCCATCATAGTCTGCTGTAGGATTCTAGCTGCTTAAGAGTCCTGGGTCTTCTTTGCTGTATTTTTTTATTTCAGTATGTGCCAAATGTTTTCTCTTAATGAAAGGTCTGGACTGTGGCAAGCCAGGTCAGTAGTTGGACTCTTCTTCTGCGAAACCATGCTGCTGGATGCAGTTTGTGATTTAGGCTACGTCCACACGGCAGAGGATAAAATACTTGTCGGATTCTATTCAGAATCTGACCAGTATTTTACATTTGGTTTTCGTTTTTTAAAACCAGTTTTTGTCACATTTTTTTGTCCCCGCGTTTTTTGAATTTTAGCCATCCCATTCCATTGAACGGTACTATAATCTTCTGTTTTCATGTGAAATATGGCAGATTATTGAACATGTTCTAAGTTTTTTGACCCTGTTTTCAGATCCAACCTCAGAAAATCTGAGCTGTGTAGACTACAGCTCGGATTATCTATTGAGGTTTATAGGATTCTAAATACCGAATCCACTTAAAAATCTGACAGTAATCACTGTCATGTAGACATTGCCTTAGCATTGTCTTTCTAAAACATATAAGGCATTCCCTAAAAGAGACTCTATATACTGCTCTGCATTAATTGTGCCTTTCAAGATGTGTAAGCTGCCCATGCCTTAGGCACTAATACAACCCAATACCAATCCGAGATGCAGGCTGTTGAACTATGCATCAATAAAAACCTGGAAGGCCCTTTTGAGTCTTCAGGACTTTTGATTTATGTGACCACAGGACAGTTTTCCATTTTGCCTTAGTTTAAAAGTAGCTTTGGCCCAGAGAAGACGGCGGCATTTCTGGATTGTATTGATATATGGCTTGTTCTGCATGATAAAGCTTTAACTTTTATTTGTGGATTGGATGGCAAACTGTGTTCATAAACAATAGGGAAAATTTCTCAAAACTATCTAATACTCAAACACTGTTAATAGACTAGACAGTCTTAAAATGTGCCACATTTATCACAGTGTTGACAAATCTGTTGCATGTGTATACTGTCTATCTAAATCTAAACATCTTCCATTAGTTCGCTTACTTAAGCCTCTATTGGCACCAACATTTTGGTGCATAGCAATGCATGTTAAGCCTTACCTCTTTTCCAGAAGCCATGCCTTGTTTTGTCAGACAAAGAAGTGTCTAGAAACGGTCTAAAACACATAATAGATGTTATGTAAAGCATTTATGTCAGACTTTTTGGTGCAAATTGTGCCAAAATATGTTGCAACTGCCATAATAAATGTACCTCAATGATTTCTGGAAGTACTTTGCATCGACTAATCATGCCTGCTTTTAATGCAGTGCCGGCTGAAGGACTATAGATTGTGAGCATCCAATATTGACCATCGGTCTTGTCCTTTGTTCAGATTTCTACAGATTCTCTGAATGTTTTTACTGAAGATGTAGTCTTTGCAATTTTACATTGAGGGACATTTTTCTGAAATTGTTCCACAATTTTTAGACACATCGGGAGGCATGTATGAATGGGGCTGCACCAGATATCTGGCGTCTATTCAGCCCGATATCATGTGCAGCCCCATTCTCTACATTGTTAAATGGCCTGCACGCAATTCTAGGCGCGTTACATAGAGCCCGCAACACTCTGAAATGCGTCTGATTTTGGGTGGTGTGCGGGAGGTGGGTCGCACTAGAACCGTAGCAAAACTATAGATTTGCTACGGTATTTCTAGGTGCATTACTGCTGGAACAGGCATACCACTTTCAAAATGGTATACCTGAGCCAGAAATGTACTAGTGCTAGAATGTGCCTGATTTATGACTCGCTGTAGAGCAGATTCATAAACCAGCAGCATTCTAGGCTTTTATTACGCACCAAATTTCATACATGCCGCCCATCTTTTTTTTTTTACAGATTAGTGAACCTCTCACCATGTTTTAGAGACTCTCAATCCCTAACATGTTCTTTTTATACAAAGTTATGTGACTTAGTTGGAAACTGACCTCCAACTGGTTTCCATTAATACTTTTATCTTTTCCAGCTTTTTATTTACCCTGTTTCAACTTTTTTGAGGTGTGTTGTTACCATCAATTTCTAATCAAATTATTTCAAATGAAATGGAAAAATGTTAGTTTCAACTTCAGATATGTGTTTTATGCTTTACTGTGAATAAAATATAAAGATTTCCACATTATTGCATTCTTATTTACTTTACATAGGGTCCCATTCTTTTAAAATAAGGATTGTATTTCTTATTATTCTCTTTTGATTTTGTCACTGGGATATCAGGATATCACTTTATTAAGTATAAAGCAACTTATAAGGTTGACTTCATAAACTATACACATGAAATTTTGTACTTTTGCACTTTTATTGATTATTATATTTTTTGTTTAAATATATGTGTATGGATACGGATGCATTTGTGTAATCCTGAGTATTATGAGCTGATGGGGTCCATGCATTGATTATTTAGGAAATGTGGGTTGTTGCAGAACTATTAATTATAGTTTACAGAAAAAAATCAGATCTACTCCAAACACGAAAAAGGCCATATTTACCGCTATAAAGGCAGGACAAAATGCCATTTTCCATAAGGGGGCAAACCACCCCCCACCCCCCCACTGCCGCATGGGATAAGTTATAGGCTAATGCAAAAGCAGTAATGGAATCTCCTTGGAAAACCTGGGATTGTAAGTAGGCTATTGTCCAATTATTCAAGGATTATGAGCCAAAGGGAACCCTGCATTGATTATTTATGAAACTGGGGCTGTTGGAGGGAGCTTTTGATTAATTATAAAGTAGCATTGTTCATGTATGTATAATCTCAATAAACTGATTTATGTTTTTTTCTTCAAATCTTAGCAGTGCATGCCTTTACTCTTGAGTGACTTGCTGCATCAACATGTAAACTATAGATTAGTCATCACTGGGAACTGACATGGCACATCTGAGCAGGGGTGAATTTTATCATGATTACTTTTATTAATATTTTTAAACAGTTTCAACTAGCAGTGGTCCTTGAACCCAAAATGTTGATCATGTGATTGAAGTAAAACACTTTGCATTTTTGGAAATCAGATTTAAAGCAGGATAATTTGTCCATCAATGCTTTCATTTTCTAAACTGTAATTAAAAAAGGCCGCTTCAATCTGCTTTTGTGGATTAGACAGCTTAGATACATAAGAAAAAGACATGGAGTGGACAGATAAAAAGCTGCAGAGCTATAGCTATATTTGCAAAATTCAATGACTACAGAATCAAAATTGGACTCAGGCTCCGATATTATATGCAATGTTATTATTACTACTGGTATTTATTTTACTACACCATCAAATTCCAGGGTACTGCACATATGAAAGTCAAGGAGTGGACGGCAGAGGCCCATGAGGAGGCGGATGAAGGAGATGCTTCTGGAGCCATTAGTCAGCAGTCCTTGTCACCCCATAGCTCTAGCCAGCTGAAAGGGGGCTTCCATGCTTGCCATGAGCAGGATCCATGGACCAATCTTCTTCACTTACAGCTTCTGGGAGTACCCCAGAGAGACAGCCTGGTGAGTGCACTTCAGAAAAGAGGAGTTGCCTCTCTTCCGGGGGGTTGGGAGCTAGAGTTAGGGACAGATAGTGCCGTGCAGGTTTTGTTGGTGCAGCTCCTTCAAATGCTGTTACAGCAGTGGGTTTTTCTGAGGGAAGGAAGGGTCTCTGGTGTTTTCAGTGGCCATGTGGGATCCCAGTAGATAGCAATGTGCATTTGGTGGCAGTGGATGAGCTGAGGATAGAGAGGATGCATTTGGTAGAATCAAGTAATGGGAGCAATGTGAGGGAGGTGTCTTTATCAGATAGGGTGAAAGAGGTTACTATTGGGCTAGCTGATGCTGCAAAAAGAGGAGGTATACATTTGTTTTGATGGCCCACCATTACCTGGCGGTGAAGAAAAAGTTTTTTAAAGAAGAAAATGTCAAAAGATCTTTTAGACTTTTTATGACAGGTGCTAAGTTTAGATTGAGTAGGTAGTTACTAATTTTGACTTGGAGTTATATAACAATGTGCCCTGGATGCATGGCTATGGTACTTTTTCAGGGTCAATGGAGTGTGGTCTCTGTTTTCTGTTGAGTTGTTCCATATTGCAGTGGCGACAGGGAGTTTGGGGGACTGCCTCTGTAATGAGATGGTTTGTTTTTTTGTGACTATACAGGGGTGGTTTTGTTTCTAGTGTAAGTAATTAAGTGGCCCCAATTTCAAGTGTTAGCACCGGAGGGAAAGCAGGATTCCCTGTCCCAAGTGGCTGTATAGTGTGGTCTGGGAGTAGCGAATTATTCTGTACTGTATAAGAGTACTTGGCAAGCTTATTCCAAGGCATTGTGTGAAAATGTGTTAGGAGGATGGACCGGAGGCGAGTCTGTGGATGTGTGGGTGGCCATGTTGTTAAGCTTTTTGCACGAACAGTGGGTTTTGGTGCTGGGTTTGAATGGTTGCATATGTGCTTTGGTTTTTTAGTTTTGGTTAAAGAGGCTTCAGAACATAAGTAAACATTTTATTGTGAAACAGGTACTAAAAGGAGTATTCTCCTCTCACTGATTAGCTTTAAACATGTAGGCAAAAGGTAAATAAAGATTATTACCAACCAAATTGCGGTTTCAGTTTTGCTTCACTTCAGAGTTAGAACAAGTCTTATTTCCTGCTTTTTTGAACAGGCTTCTCTAGTAACTAACCACCTCTCCCTGCTCTAGCAATGACTGGGCCTGTTGTGAGCTTGCTTTTTACTCTCTGATCTTATCTTTTAACTGAGAAAAACTTTAACCCTTTAGACCATGCTGTCAGATCACAGGATATAATCACTCAGCAGCTAACAGTTTGTCTTAGAAGAATGTAAGTTTTTATTTCTCTGTCTCTAGAATTTTCCTCTCGTAAGAAATACAGCTCTAACTGTAAGACGATGGGGTAGTGTCAGTACAGGTCCCGCCTCAAAAAGGGAGAGGGCGGTCGCACAAGTCCGCTGAGATTATTCCGCCAGCCATGATCAGCGGAAACACCGCTCCTCGCTTATCGCCGTCGAAAAGGTCCAGGACCTCTCAAGCCTGGGCCCTTTTCGAGCAAGCCTCTGATTCACCCAGCGATGTCATATGCCGCCTTTGCCGTAAACGCATTAGTAGAGGTAAGAATCTTAGGTGTTTAACTACCACCAACATATCTAGTCACATGCAGCGAATGCATGAGTTGAAATGGGGGGAACATTTGCCAAAAAAAAGGCCACACCAGTCCCGGGCTTCCAACCACTGTCACACCCTCTGTCTCTGCCTCCTCCTCCTCCGCCACTTCCAAGACCAAGCATTCCTCAGTTGCCCATGTCTCTCAGCGTCATGAGCAAGGATCATCCTTTGATTCATCCTCCACCGTCGCCCGAGAACCACCACCACCGCCAGAGACCCATCCTACCCCTTCTCATTCCACCAGTTTGACTTGCACGGCGTAAAGCGGCCAGTCTAGCAGCCAGCCTTCTGTCTGCCAGGTTTGGGAGCAGAAGAAACAATTAAACCCAAACCATCCCAAAGCCAAAAGCCTGAATGTCGGCATTGCCAGGCTTTTGGCCTTGGAAATGTTGCCTTTCCATCTGGTGGACACAGCACTTTTTTCCCAGCACTTTTTAATCTGTGGGTTAGACAGGTTTAAGGATTATGCTGTGGTCCAGGACAGGCATAGTCAATGTCCTGTTCAACTAAAATGGTGGTTCAAATAATACTGCCTTCGGGCACTTTTTAATTTGTGGGTCATGCATGTTTAATGGTTATGCTGTGGTACAGGACAAGGATAGTGAATAGTCTGTCAGTTTTTTTCTGTGACTCTTGTTGCCTAATTGTCTTGCCTAAGATGTAGCACGTATCCAGTTTACTGTTGTGGATGTTAAATCCAGCTTCTCCACCCCTGTTTGGGTGTAAGAAGGGAGGTGTGGTTCCTCTCCCATAGACTTTAATGGTCATCGGCGATAATCTGTTATCGACTATCAGATATCATCATGATAATTGCCGATATCGACTATCGACTCGATAATCGCTTATCACTAATCCCTTCTGCAGCTGGTGCAGCTTAGGTGTTCTTGCTTGTCGCTAGGTGGTGGTCAGAACTCCCATTCATTTCAATGAATAGAAAGTTCAGAATGGAGAGGTTTCGTGCTTTGTTCCAGAGATATGTGCATTATGGCATATCCCAGCGATATGTCATCAAAGTGTCTGAAGTGAGAAACCCCCTATAAAGCGTACTAAGGACTATTATTTGGAAGAAGATGTAAAAAGACAGTGATATGTCTCCAGAGACTCTTCATGTTGAAGGGAGTACTTGAGGTGCAATTGGATTGTGGTATGCCTCCAGGGACTCTTCCTGTTGAAGGGAGTACTTGAGGTTCAATTAGATTGATTGTAATAATGGCTCTAGTTGAGTTGTATGTCCTTTTAGTTGTGACATACAAAGAATATATAAGAATAAATATTAAAAACACGCATATATCGGAAAAAATGTGCTGATATAGCTTGGATGGCACTTTATTTGGGTCTCTTCTTTCACCCCACCATTTCCTATCTGTACTAAGCTTCCTAAGCAGTTCTAAATATATAGACAGTTCATAATGCATTTAGACAGGATTGGGTCTGAAGGAGTCCCTGCTGCTAGCTGACTGCAGTCATGCCTCAGTCGTAAATATGTATATAGCTTGGCTACCATTGCTCTGGTTTAATGCATATGCTTAAAGAGCTCCAGGCAGTGGGGAATGCACTGAGGAAATCTTAGAGGGAAAGATGTACAGAGAAAACAAGAGGATTTCAGGAAAGAAGATCTTGCAAAGAGCAGAAATTATGGATCGGAAGGTATCAGAAGGTTAGGACAGAGATATATTGAGTAAAATAAAAAGGAGGGGTGGGGAATTTTTTTCGAACAGTTAATAAAAATGCTACTTACACAGGTACCTTATGCTTCTTGCATTCATATTTGTTTCATTTTGCTTGTAATGAGATTTGTTCCTGATGGTTTTCGAGGCTTTTACTATCAATTTGCCGCATTTCAGACATTACATTGTATTTAATTTAAAAACTAAGAGGAAAGACAGAATAAGGGGAGAAGAGTAGAAGAGACCAGATGCTATCAATTTGTATGAACAATTTTTGACCCTGTGACAGGATGCTAAAAATGCTTTTTTATTGTACTTGGAAAAAAGTTAAGTGTCTACCTGACTGGAGACAAATAAAAGATATTCAACAATATTAGATCTAGAATTTCATCACAAAGTTTCATTTTTGTAAAATTAGTCACACTGCAGAAAAACACTAAATAGACATAATTCATTTTTATTTTGAAATTTCTTGCATAGTAAACATTCTTTACACCATTTATATTCTTAACATTACAGAAAAAATGTAAACATCCTAATTTTCTTTAACTTATGTGTCAACAATACAATAAGAAAAATGTAAATCTCTGTTTACGCATTTAAGCACATTATTATGGCAATTTGCACCAAAAATACTGGCACATATGCTTTACACTACATTTCTCATGCATTTTAGGCAGTTTCTTAACACTTCTGTGTCTCATTTGGCAAAAGGGGTGCAGCTTCTTGGCAGAGGGTCGTGTCTTTGTACGCAATGCTGTGCACCCAAAATATTTGTCAAAATTATGGTGCAATTAGTGGCATAAAGTAAGCCAACTAAAAGAAGGTGTAAACTTAGCCTAGACAGTCAAAACTTGAGCCAGACTAATCAATGCTATGATAAATGTGGCACATCATAAGACTGTCTCGTCTAAGTTTACATTGTCTAAGTATAAGGCATAAGTAAAAGTATACAGGATTAAATGCATGGATTGTTTGGTGTAAATGGTTACTCTGATCCTGGTTACCTCTGATTCTGGGCATTCCATGCTGTGGTCATTAGTAGCAAAGGTAGCAGGCTATGTGGGGTTCTAATGGGTTTCTGTGCCTCACAAAGTCCACAGCCTTGGGGTACGTTCTCATGTTAGATTTTTCAGACAGAAAAATCTGATGCAGAGTCTGTGACAGAAATCTGAGGTGATACCCTTAGATTTCTGCCACGGATTCTCACTCTAAAGTGGCTTTTTTTGCTACTGAGTTTGATTAACCCCATATTAGTGGGGATAATTTGTATCTTGTTACCCAATAAGATTCCGCTTTAAAGAATTAACATGTTTTTTCCACATTGCCAATTTCAAATCCACGGCAGGAAAAAAAATTGCACCGTAGCTAATTGTGTGATCTAACAGTGAGGATTTTCCATCAAAATCAGTTGAAAGTGAAATTCAGTTGGATTTCTAATGGAATTCCATTTCAGAATTTTTTACACTGACAGCCACTGACATTACATGTTTTGCATCCCAACCTGTTAATTCTGAAGTAAATATAGTTCCATGCTACTAAATACAGATGGTGTCAAAAATAATTTACTAGTTTTAACATGGGTCTACAGGCGAATAAAGGGTTTTTAAATTTTATTGCAACTGCTACATGTACGTTACCTTGTACGGTTCACTGAAAAGGGGATAATTGGCAAGAAAGATATCCTCACTTGGCTGTACATCTTGACTTCTGTCCCATTCTTTTCTACGCAACACACTTTTGTCCTGTTCATACCCACTGTCAAAAGGAAATCACAAGTCATAATTTAGACATTTACTTGTTAAAATTAGTAATAACGCTGTGCACAATCCTGAAAAGGAGTCATCAAACAGATGGCAAAGAGAACAGAAACATGAATCTGATTAATGCCAGTACTAGAAGACTGAACAAGCTCTAGTTGCTGGATAAGCCTGTGTTTTCTTTGCACACTGAACAGATAATTGAAAATCTTCCGGAGAAAAAAAAGGAAACACACAGTCATTAACGTAGATCAGCGTGTTCTGAGCTTGGAGACTTGTGATGTGAAAAAAAAATCCAAGAAAAACTGCGACTGAGCCAATATGATAAAAAAAAATCTTTGGGAGTCAAGAACATAAAGTTAAGATTTTGTAATGTAAAAAGAAGTTGTTTACCTAAGGGCGCTTTCACACGGTGCGGTTTTGGTGCGGTTTTGATGCGTTTTTTTGGATGTGTTTTTTGTGCAACAATGTATGGCATTAATTGTTGTGCCTTCTTGCACAAAAAACGCATCCAAAAAACGCATCAAAACCGCACCGTGTGAAAGCACCCTAAGGCTAGGTTCACATCTGCGTTGGAACCTCTGCTCCGAGCCTCCGGCACAGGTTCTATCCCAAATTACAGTAAAACACTGTTCTATCCATTAGTCAAGTGAAATGAGCTCTATAGGGCACATAAACACTTTACAGACAGATTTTTTTGGGGAGTAGAAAATGGCGCTAACCCTATTTATAAAGCCTTTGAACAGTATTTTTCGCCTATTTTCTTACATCTAATGATTTTTACATTAGGGGTGTTAGCTAAAATTTACAAACAGCCTATGCTAGGACAAAGATTGCAAACTTTTGGACCCAGGGATGTAAATATAATTCATGGGGCCCCATAGCGAAATTAGATGGGGCTCCACCACCTAATGACAAACTAAAACAGCAGCATAAGAAAAAAATAATTAAAGGTATAAATAAAACCACCATATATCAGGGAACCCACATAGTAGTGCTGGATAGTAGAAAACCACCAATTACTTGCTCCCTTCAAAAAGGAGCAATGTTCATGCACCTAAGTGGGCCCTGTCAACTTCTGAGCTCCGTAGCTGCTGCTGTGGCTATAGTTATGATCATGGTAGGACTGTAAAGTGCATTATGAGTGCCACAGTCACTTATGTCTGAGCGGCATATTTATGACTTTGGGGCATGTCATACAGAACTGATGCTGCTTTCACTGACAAACCCTGGCAGAAGGATGACACATTCTATAAATGTACCCCAATATGTCTTTATTCTCTCAGACAACGACCTATTTCAGAATTTTAATTATGAACAGATTTCTTCTTTATGAAATGTCGTATGTGTAGTGCTACTGTCTATTTTTGTGGTGAGTCCCTTATTAGCTTGTTCCCTGAAGAGCAGTTAAAATTATGTGTAGCAGTAGATTTTTTTACAGTCGTTTCTGTATTCTGATCTCTGGTAATCAGCCAAGTCGTCAAACTACTCCTTAATCAATCCCTATTTCTCTGACTGATGTGACATAAGCGCAAGTTCTGAACATGAAAAATGCATGGAGACTGAACTGTGTCGCTGCACATCTGAGTGATTGTGATCTGAAGAGATGGAAATGTGGAGGTTATTTAACTAAGGCACCGGCAAAAAGAAGCGACCATGTCATTTATCTGAACAGAAGAAGGGATTTCTATTTGAAGCACTCTGATAAATAGTATGGTTCTTGGGAATGTCACCTGGAGATGCAAATAGACTGCAGCAGATATCTTAAGCTCCTTGTATACCCAGTTTCACCTCCTTACCAATCGCTGGGACCTACTGTTTCATGATTTCTCATGCATTGTTTTGCAACCTTACAGTTGTGAATAAAGAAAACATTTTAGTAGCCAGGAGAGTGGTGAAATTTTAAAAAAGACTCACCTTTCCACTCAGCTCTGTTTCAGCGCTGCACTCAAGTCCAGGGCACCTGCTGATGACATCACGATCAACGGCACGGGACCTTGGAGCTAATCACAGGCCCCAGCATTCACATGTCATTTGAACTAGAAAAACAAACCTGTAAAAGGCTGCAGGGTCACATGAACAGTGAATGTGACATCGGCCATTAGCAGCGGGAACAGAGACGGTTGGAAAGATGCGTCTAATTTCTTTTCTTTTTTTTATTTCAGCACCTCTCTGGCCCACTATTTATTTTTATAAACTGGACAACCCCTTTAAGCAGCAAATATACTTACAAACAGGGCCAATGACTTATTGTTAACAGTAGAAACCCACTTAAGTTTTAGGCTGCCCATATCTGCAGACACTTGTTTATCTCCTTTCTTCAAATTTGTGCATGTTATACCTATAGTCACTACGGTTTGTCATACCTCTGCACCTTCTGTGACTGCTTGGACAAAAAAGGAAGGCAGTACTGTTGTATGACCCATTAGATCAAAATGTAACGCTTTGTTAGGAATTTATTCAATAGAATTCATCTCTAGAAATTGTTATGAAACAATGGTGAAAAATACTTTTTGAGAACACAAAGCTTGATCTCTGGTTACTTAAAGGGGTATTCCCATTTTATTAATTATCTTTAAACCTGTAGGCAAAAGTAAGTAAACACTATTACCAAATACATTGCTGTTCTGATTTTGCTTCATTTGAATAGATAGAGCAGTTTGACTTTCCTGCTTGTTTACAGATCATTACTTAGGTTGCCAACCACCTCTTTCTGCTCTAGCAGTGGCTGATGAAGGCTGACTGCCACTACCTGCTGTGTCTTATCCGTAGGGCGTGAGCTTACTGACAGAAACTTTTAGGGTATGTTCACACGATGTATTGCGGCACTGATCAGCAAGTACCCCTGAGGCGTGGAGAGGCCGGCAGCCCGCCAGCCCCATAGACATGCATTACTCACTTATCTCTTCGCGTGTACAATACGATCGTATTGTATGCGCGGGACGAGGAGGCGTAATCCATAGTTCTCTATGAGAGCTATGGATTACCATAATTGCGGCACACATTGCGCCGCGTATAAAGCGCAATTACGCCGTGTGAACATACCCTTACTTTTTAGTTAGACAAAGAGAGCGAGCTCAGGAGCCTTGTGCTATCAGGGCTGCAGAGTAACACTGTTATTTTTCTATGTAAATATACAGATAACAGTGGGACTGTAAAAGAATCACCATGTTTGTCCAGGCAGTTTTCTCCAATGAGAAAAACACACTTTCTAACTCCCATTTATAGCCAGACATCCTGCTTGGACAGTGACATTTATTTTAAAGTTCATTTTATGCCCAGGAGCTAACAGTGCCAAAATGGCAGTCACTGCCCACAACCTGCATTGGGAGTTGGAGTCTGAAGGTGTGTGTGTGAATGAGAAAGAGAGATTGGGTGGGGGACAGGTTTTGTTAAAACAGTCAGATTGGAAATTCCCTGTAAATGTTAAGCTATATAGTGACTAACACTAACCCTTGCATGAAAAAACTAACTTAGTCAGCATATCCAAACACTAAGGAATTAAATACACCAGTGCACACTGTGGTGGCAGACACTTAGGGGGACATATATGAAAACTGTCTAGGTCTAAGGCTATGTTCACACAGTGTATTTGCAGGGCGTAATTACGTCCCGAAATTACGCCGTGTGGATGGGGGCGGGGCGGGAGCGGGGGAATGAGCGGGGGGCGGGCACCTCGCTGGCCCATAGACTTTCATTACCAGCGGCGCATATACGCCGCTGGTCATTCACATGTCACTTATTTCACACGAGGGAGAGGAGACGTAATCCATAGTTCTCTATGAGAACTGTGGATTACCGTAGTTACTAGGACGTATTCCGGCCGTAATTTGCGCACTCCGCCGCGTAATTACAGACTGAAATACGTCCAATTTTAAACCGTGTGAACATAGCCTAAGACTATCTTTGTTGCCCATAGCAACCAATCAGAGTTCTCGTTTCATTTTTTCAGAGCAGTACATGAAATGAAATGGGAACTCTGCCTGGTTGCTATGGGCAACAAATAAAGTTTTAGACCTAGACCGTTTTCATACATGAGGCCCTTAGTCTGAATATTGTCTCAGTTACTCAGATTCTGTAGAATTGGTGTCCATTTTTATTGCAGGAAAGGTCAGAGACAAATTATTCCTACTGCAGGGCATAAGGGCATGATGTATGTATTCAATGAATACCAATACAGAGCTTTATTTTGTAATTTGTTGATCCCTTAAAGGGGTTGTCTCACTACAAAGATTGCTTTTTATGTTAGACATCTTGCAAAAACAAGTCACTTTGTAATATGTGTCCATTAACAGTATCCTACCTATTCCTAGATATCCCCTCTTGTATGGACTGCGTCAGCTCCTCAGGTCACGATAGCTACAGACCCGTTTAATCTCTCCTGATAGGCTGCCAGCACTGGTTGCTATAGCTACAGACCAAGCTTCTACTGCAGTCTAGTAGAAGCCAGTAAACACGCCCCTGAATTCAAAATGAAACCAAGAAAACAGGACTGAGGTAAGATGAATCAATGTAGTGAGAAACCCCCTTTAAGCCCTGTACTAAGCAGGGCACAGTATATGTATTTTGTTTAAAGTGCTCATTTAATGTACAATAGTGAAGTATGATATGTATTTTAGTTCTAATCATTAAAATCAATAAAAATAGAGGTTGACTACTAACAGTTGATATCAGGTCAAGTCAGGGGAAGTTTTCACCACAGTTATGATAGAAATATCATTGTAGACAAACAATTTAGGCTTAGTTATATGTGTTCAATAGGTTCATTGTCATAAAAAGACATACAGATTGGAAGGGATCATGCAGATTACAGGATATGAGGTATTGATTTTACTTGATGGGAAGAAAAGGAAGGAAAGAAGCTACAATGCCAAAGCATTAAACGTCTTACTACTTCATCAATCTCCTTTTGTGCTAGGCTATTAAAGGATCTTGCTATTTTTTGTGCAAAGGTTTTTACCAGATTATTCTGTTTCTGACCCTTCTTGTTTCTTGAACTTGTCAGTTTGTTTGCTGCCTGCCTTGACCTCCTGACTGACTTGTGTATTGCAAGCACTCTGCCTGTCCATCATATTGCCCAAATTGACTGAACTTCACCCGCCCTGGCCTCTGGCTGTCTAAGTGGTTTGTTCTCTCTTTTGGTACCACGCTTGGATTCATCAGCTGTGATCTTTCCACGTTTCCTCTGAGGCTAACAATTTTAAGGTTCCCTACAGCAAAGTTCAGATCCCTGTACAAGGGTTAAAGGGTAGAAACCAGGATACTGTCTAGTCTCTGCTCCTCAGATTAGTGTTACCTCAAATCTAAAGCAGTTTATGGTATTCACATTATCCACCAGATATGTTTTAATGGGCTGGTGTCACAAAACCTAGCAACAGAGTATTTGCTCTTTCTTAGTTCAGGTAGGGTTCTGGCGAGACGCTTTATCATCTTTTTACTGAAAAATATACAGGTGCCAGTATCATTTTCAAACTCCATAAAAAGTGATGATGGATTGAGACTTAGGGTGCTAATGGCTTGCAGCATGGCAGTGTTAGGTTTCTCATGGTGAGATGCTTTTCCTAATGAAACAGAAAACCTCTGTGCATTTAGAACATGGTGTTGCATGCTGATGACTTTGTACCGTGATCCATAACCTTCTGCGGCTGCTGGACATTTGCCGCAAAAAGACAAAAAACAGTAAAACAATACAAACAACATAAAGACTTCAAAAGGTTTCATTTTTGTTTTGAATGATAGTAAATGATTTTAAACAGTGCTGTGACTGCACATATGTGTTATTAAGTGAATAACAAGAGACACCTCAGGGTGAAGCTATTATTCAGATTTACAACTGCCACTGCAATTGAAAATAAATAATAAAAATACAATAAAGATGCCTCTGAGCCGAAACAAAATATGCGGACTTGACGAACTCTTGGACAGATAAAGTACACTGTACAGAATTTACCTTCAGGCAGCTGCTTGAGGCAGACATCAATCTGTGACAGGGCCCTGAGATGAGATGGATGTTTACTCTCTCTCCTTTTTATCCAGAAACCAATAAATTACTTTCCAAGAGAAGAGATGCCCTGTTGTACTTCACTTCTATTTTCCCTGTATCGTTTGACAAACATCTGCTGTGTGCTTCATTTTAGAGTGATATTCTGAGATAAACATCCCTGAGAGGATTATACTTTATACTCAGAACATGGGCAACATACAGTTTACATACAGCTAACCATTTACAGTCGTCATTATGACCATAAACCTACATTCATTGTGGTATCTAATAAACTAGTTTTCCAGTGAACCACAGTAATCACCATTTAGAATTACAAACTATTTCTAGGGATCTGTATTTGGACCATTATTGGTCCCATCTCACACACTAAAAGCACACGGGTGGGATGTGACATTAACGTGCCCCTGAAAGTCTATTCTACTCTACATTACTTTCAATGGGAGTTACGAGTACAGTCAAGTTCGGCTGTAATCAGAACTCCCTTAGAATAGAATGCAAAGTAGATGACAAGCGCAACCTATTCTCTGTTCTGAACAGAGACTTTTGGGGCGTGTTCCCAGGATAGGTGCAGGTCCCACATTGATGGCATAGTCTCTCAATATCTTGTCAGTGTGTAAGATGGGAACATCCCTTTAACTTTTAAATCATGCAGCACTTGAATTTAGTAGTATGCTCTCTATTTGCATATAGCAATGAAGGGAGTCTGTTTTGACTCCTCCAAACTATTGACAGCATTTGATAGATGTGTTTTAGCTGATCTCCATCTCACCTACACTCACCGGCCACTTTATTAGGTACACCATGCTAGTAACGGGTTGGACCCCCTTTTGCCTTCAGAACTGCCTCAATTCTTCGTGGCATAGATTCCACAAGGTGTTGCAACGATGCTCAATTGGTACCAAGGGGCCCAAAGAGTGCCAAGAAAATATTCCCCACACCATGACACCACCACCACCAGCCTGAACCGTTGATACAAGGCAGGATGGATCCATGCTTTCATGTTGTTGACGCCAAATTCTGACCCTACCATCCGAATGTCGCAGCAGAAATCGAGACTCATCAGACCAGGCAACGTTTTTCCAATCTTCTACTGTCCAATTTCGATGAGCTATTGGGCAAATTGGAGCCTCAGTTTCCTGTTCTTAGCTGAAAGGAGTGGCACCGGTGTGGTCTTCTGCTGCTGTAGCCCATCTGCCTCAAAGTTCGCCGTACTGTGCGTTCAGAGATGCTCTTCTGCCTACCTTGGTTGTAACGGTGGCTATTTGAGTCACTGTTGCCTTTCTATCAGCTCGAACCAGTCTGCCCATTCTCCTTTGACCCTCTGGCATCAACAAGGCATTTCCGCCCACAGGACTGCCGCTCACTGAATGTTTTTTCTTTTTCGGACCATTCTCTGTAAACCCTAGAGATGGTTGTGCGTGAAAATCCCAGGAGATCAGCAGTTTCTGAAGTATTCAGACCAGCCCTTCTGGCACCAACAACCATGCCACGTTCAAAGGCACTCAAATCACCTTTCTTCCCCATACTGATGCTCGGTTTGAACTGCAGGAGATTGTCTTGACCATGTCTACATGCCTAAATGCACTGAGTTGCCGCCATGTGATTGGCTGATTAGAAATTAAGTGTTAACGAGCAGTTGGACAGGTGTACCTAATAAAGTGGCCGGTGAGTGTATATTAGTGGTATCGCTACTATCATCCACAATAAGAAGCTTAAAGGGGTTGTCTTGCTACAAAGAATAGCTTTTAAATTGTAGGGAACACAAAATAAAGACCCTTTCCAATTATATTGCTTTGTTCATCTGTTTTTGTTAAGGAGATACAAGTAAATTAATCACCTCCCTGGCTATTTAAGTTCCCTCAGTAACTGACCTCCCCTCTCTCCCCCCTGCTGTTTGTTCTATGTGATAGCAGTGAGTGACATCATCACACAGGTCGTGGCAGCCTCTGTGCTGCTGGGCAGTAAAAAGCTTGATTTATCTAAAGTAAACAGCTCTAATTAGGGCTTTTGTTTGAGGGATCAGATAAAAAGGCCTGCTAGCAGTTTCTGAGAAGCTTCTGAGCTAATCTGAACTAATTAGCAACTTAAAACACAGAGTTGAATACACCACGGAGCTGTATGCAAATCACAGTCAGTCTGAACCAGGAAGTGACAGAGTATTTCATTCATGCATCCTATGAAACTCTGTAGGGAGACAACTCCTTTAAGGGCATGTCCCAATGGCACAGGTTTGTGAACACAATAGGCTTTTATGGAAAACCCGTGCAGCCGCCCGAAAAACATTCTACATGCACATTCTTCCGTCCGGTTTTTGGACGGAATACGAGCATGTGAATGGGAATGGGGAGAGCTTTTCTCCGCTCATCGTGGAGAAAAGCCATCCCCCCCGTGGCACACAAACCGGACAAATACCGGTCGGATAAACCGACCGGTATTTGTCCATAGCCGTGTAAACTGCCCCTAACGCCATTGGAGGTCACTAATCTAATGGGGACATGTATGAAAATGGTCTAGGTCTAAGACTGTCTTTGTTGCCCAAAGCAACCAATCAGAGCACCCCTTTCATTTCATATCGTGCTCTGAAAAAATAAAATGGGTGCTCTGATTGGTTTCTATGGGTGACAAAGAAAGTCTTAGACCTAGACCATTTTCATACATAAGGCCCTAAGGGCCACTTGTATGAAAATGGTCCAGGTTTAAAACTCCCTTTGTTGCACATAGCAACCAGGGTTCCCCTTTCATTTCATATAGTGCTCTGGAAAAATGAGAGGGGCACTCTGATTGGTTGTTATGTATAACCAAGTGAGTTTTAGATCTAGACAGTGTTTATACATGTGATCCTAAGTGTCTCCTGAGCATTCCCTAAATGTGAAGGGTTCCTTAAATTTTCTGTGCTCCCCTGTGAAGGTTCTTAAAATCTCCTGGATGGAGATAGTATAAAAAAGGCATGTTTTATCTGTCATTTGCTCTGCTATGTTTTGTCATCTTTGACGAAATCCACAAAGGAGGTTCCAAACAGAATATTTGGCACAGATGTGAACTGCACCTTGTTCCTAAACGGTGACCTGCATATATTGGTTAAATAAGCAAAGGTCAGTACTGAGAAATGTTACCTTATTCTAGGCCAAAATAAATAGACTAAGGGCATGACCTCACGGCACGGTTTTTCGGCCAGTTTTTCAGCCGGTTTGCGGTTTTTCAGACCGCCTGAAAAACCTGCCGAAAATGAGCACAATGGTGCTCTATGGAAAACCCGTGCAGCAGTCCCCACTGCACAGGTTTCCCGTCGGGCGGTTTTGCCGCCGGCGGTCCGGCGGCACAACATTGTAGAAGCACCATCTTCCGTCTGGTTTTCAGACGGAATATGTGCTTCTCAATGGGAAGGAGGAGGGCTTTTCTCCGCTCATCGCAGAGAAAAGCCGTCCCCCCCCCCCCCGCGGCCGTGGGGACGGGCGCAAAACAGGACAAATACTACAGACTATTTGTCCTATGCCGTGTGAACGCGCCCTAAAGGAAAGTCTGCAATGAAGAAGGATTTAAAGTGTTTTTTTCTCATTATGGTAAGAGATGGTATATAGCTTGGAGGTTTTAATAGCTGCAGCTCTGCAGCTTCTTCAAAATATTAGCCTGCATAGTAGCTCTGTGCAGAGATCTTCAGCATGGCGGCACAGCCAAATTCCTTTGCTGATCTGGGATAATCTGTGAAGGGGGCACATCATAAAAGCAGCAACCCCTATAACCTCAGGGTTGCTAGATATCCTGGCAGTTAGACCACCAGCAATAAAAACAGGAATTCTTATCACTAACCCAATTCCCATCTAGTGAATATGCAGTCCAATTTTGGTTAAAACTTCTTAAGTAGGATATCATGAACAGGGCCATTTCTAGGCAAAATCACACCCCATTAAAATGCTGCACTGTGCCACAACACATCGCATCACCATTAACCAGTTGCTTACCTGTACACCATTTACTCTCAAATTTTCCTTTTGCCTAGTACATGGCTATAAACTTTCCTAGCACACAGTTATTCTACAAATTTTTCACCTTTGTTGTGATATGTAAGGCTTTATAGTTATGTAATTTTTAAATTACATTATTTTTATAAGATCAAGGAAGATTGTAAAAAAGTGTTAGAATTAAAAGTAAAAACTGAAACACGACCATACTCACAGCTCAAAAGGCTGGAATAAGACTGAACATGGGGGCTGGTGTTGCCTCTCTGCTGGGTTCACTCTCATTCTAGCCTTTTGAGCTGTGAGTATGGCCGTGTTTCAGGTTTTTTTGTATAGGGACAATGTAGGGACTTGCAAGAAATGCGGAGCCTTGAGGGGGCTTGCATATAGTGATGACTGTATTAACTAATACCTCATATTTGATATTTTCCAGTATGTGAATTTTTTTGCCCAACAGTACTGGGGAGCAGAGGGTGTCTTTATTTTGTGTTGGAAACCCCAAAAGTGTTAGATAGCCTGCCCAATCGAATTTTAACAATACTGGCACCCGTATATCATTTTATTTATATGCAATTATAATACCAGCAACCACCTTGCTCATATATTGAAGGCGTGTGAGTGGTTGTATTATGGGTATTTTTGCATTTATGCAGTCTCCCAATGTATTGTACTGTGGCTTTTTTGCATGCTGTGTGAATAGGTGTCAATTTAATGTGCAGTCTGGTTGTCCCCCTAGTGGTGAGGTGTGTGGGCTACTGCTCAGCAAACGGCTGCACCTGTATACTTTTCCTAAGTAGCATGGGGGCTGGTGTTGCCTCTCTGATAGGTTCAGTCTCATTCCAGCCTTTTGAGCTGTTAGTATGGCCAGGTTTCAGTTTTGATTTTTTTTTTTTTGAGTAATTAATGTCCCATTTTTTCTGTAAATTGTGTTACAATTGTATTATTTTTACTTTAGGAGGCATTGTTACAAAACTTTTCTTTTTATTTTATTTACCCTGTAACTGGGGCTGATATATTAGCCCCAGTTGCAGGGGAAATATAAACTCCTGGAATCACTGCAAAGCTGACCTCAGTCTGATAAGATCCAGCAGCTTCTGTTTCACCGAGCCCCAGCAATCACATGACCGAAGGGGCCAACAAGCAGGAAATCTGAAGGCTCTTTGTATATACAGTGCTTATTGAATGCTGTGCATACAATGATCGAGAAGGCAGGGACAGAAATGAACTGCCCACACTCGGCTCTCCCCACCTGCAAGCGCACAGTCAGGCATTGCTATTTTAAAACGGCCATGCAGATATAGAGACAATCGCCTAGACTTAGTCGCCATTAGAACAAGCCTTGGGTGTCCCTTTTCCCGCCTTTTACTGTGAACAGCAGCCCAGCCCTCAGAATCGGCTTGATCATGAATGTGGAGAGAGTTCTACAAATGACAGACAACCAAATTTTAAAAAAAGATATGAGAAGAGAGGACTAAGAGGGACTATAATATAGTCAAACTACTATCTCAGACACACACATAGCTTGCAATATTTGTCATTACAAATCCATTTACAAATTAGTATTTAGAAGATTATTATACAGATTACCATGATGCAAACTAAACTCTTTTCAGACCTCATCACCTATAAGCAGCACTAAAACTTAACTTTTAATTGTGAATACCCCCTTAACTTTTACCTTCATTACGAACACCTATTATTTTTTAAACAACAGATTGGAACCCGTCAGATTTTATCCCTTTCTAATAGTAAGAATAAACCTTTCATTAAAGTCCTAGTGATAGCGATTACCACTATTCATCAGGGAACACCAATATCAATAAGGTCCAGTGATTTAATTAACACCATTAAAGGGGAACACAAACATCTTACGGTTGGAGAAGCTGGAATTAACATCCACAACAGCAAACTGTATATGTGCTACATCTTAGGCAAGACAATTAGGTTATAAAAGCCACAGAAAAAAAATCACAGACCATTCACTATCCCTGTCTTGCACCACAGTATGACCCTTAAACCTGCATGACACACAAATTAAAAAGTGCCAGAAGGCAGAATGATTTGAACCATCATTTTACTTGAACTGGACATTGACTATCCCCGTCCAGGAACGCAGCATTAGCCCCAAACCTGCATGCCCCCAGATTCACAAGTGCCGGAAAAAGGATTCTTTCAACCCCCATTTTAGTTGAACTGGACATTAACTATATCTGTCCTGTACCGCAGAATGACCATTATAACCTGGTCTGACCCACAGTTTAAAAAAAGTGCCAGAAATAGGAGTCTTTCAACCACCATTTTAGTTTCACGGGCATTGACTATACCTGTCCTGGGCCACAGCAAGAGCCCCAAACCTCTGACCCCCACATTTAAAAAGTGCCGGAAAAAGGAGTCCGCAATGTCGTCATCATCATCATCAACACAGGTAACTTCGTCGTCCTGACATTCTGCATCCAGGAGCCCGCGGGCCCACAACAAAGAGGGACTGCAAGGCTTGCCGACCGCCTGGATTTTTGCCAATTGACCGCTTCCCCTCTCCTCCTCTGATGACATCAGTAACAGCGCGTCAGAGCAGAGAAAAACATCCTCTTTGGCCCTTGATCTTTTTAAAATGCCTTCTGACCCCAACCGCATTTTGTCATCAAAGAGGCTTCAGAAAATGGATTATCCACAGTGGGGTACACGAGTTGACATTTGGGCGCTTCATGTTGGACGGATGCTGGTGATGCGATGACGACATTTGTGCCGGGGACGGAGGACGAGGGGGTAAAGACTGGGTGGATGCAGGTTGCATTAACCACTGAAGGACAGATTGGCGACGCTGTTCGTTACTGAGATTCACAGGGCCCTGACCCAGCGATGACAGGTCTGACGGTCCTGCAACTGACATCCGCGCATGCGTGTTGTCGCCAGCACTGGAAGGAGCACCTTCTCTCGACCTCACCTCCATTTCCTACCCCCTCTTTGCTCGTTTACCCCCTGAAATTTAGCTCCATGTTCAGAAATATAAAAATTGAGAAGGTATGGAAGAGTTTTGGAAAGCCCTCTTATTAAAAGATGGCAAATCACAGCTATTCTCAAATCCCTCAAATCAAAAAAAAATTTGCTGGATTCGAATTTAACTGCATAGTAGATCTATCAACAAAGCTTGACTGACCAAAAGTGAAAAAAACATATGTCTGAAATGTATACGGATATTAAAAGGTATTTTTGGCACCTATCAGTACACCTTGGGCCCTACAAAGTTGCTGGATTCAAATTTAACTGCAAGGTGGCTCTATCAACACAGCTGGCCTGCGCCAAAGTGAAAAAAAACACGTATCTGAAATGTATACTGATAATAAAAGGTATTTTTTGGCACCTATCAATTCACCTGTGGTGACTACTAAATTGCTGTATTCAAATTTAACTACAAAGTAGCTCTATGAACAAAGCTTGACTGACCAAAAGTGAAAAAAAACCTGTCTGAAATGTATACGGGATATTAAAAGGTATGTTTGGCACCTATCAGTACACCTGTGGTGACTACAAAGTTGCTGGTTTCAAATTTAAGTGCAAAGTGGCTCAATCAACACAGCTGGCATGCGCCAAAGTGAAAAAAACACGTATCTGAAATGTATTCTGATAATAAAAGGTATTTTTGGCACCTTCAACCTGTGGTGACTACAAAGTTGCTTGGATTCAAATTTAACTGCAAAGTAGATCTATCAACAAAGGTTGACTGACCAAAAGTGAAAAAAACACTATCTGAAATGTATTCTGATAATAAAAGGTATATTTGGCACCTTTCAATCACCTGTGGTGACTACAAAATTGCTGTATTCACATTTAAGTGCAAGGTGCCTCAATGAACAAAGCTGTAGTGCGCCAAAGTGAAAAAACACGTATCTGAAATGTATTTGGAAAATAAAAGGTATTTTGGCACCTTTCAATTCACCTGTGGTGTCTACAAAATTGCTGTATTCAAATTTAACTGCAAGGTGCCTACAATAACAAAGCTGTAGTGCGCCAAAGTGAAAAAACACGTATCTGAAATGTATTCGGATAATAAAAGGTATTTTTGGCACCTTTCCCAATTCACCTGTATGACTAACAAAATTGCTGTATTCACATTTAACTGCAAATAGCTCTATCAACAAAGCTGTACTGCGCCAAAGTGAAAAAACACGTATCTGAAATGTATTCGGATAATGAAAGGTATTTTGGCACCTATCAACCTGGCTGACTACAAAATTGCTGGTTTCAAATTTTAACTGCAAGGTGGCTATATCAACAAAGCTTGGAATGGGCAAAATTGAAAAAGAACACCTATCTGAAATGTATACGGGATAATAAAAGGGGAGTTTTGCACCTAACAAAGAGACCTCAGTTACTAGAAAAGATGTGTATCCTAATAAAAAGTACAGGCTGCCCAATATCCAGGAAATATTTCAATAGAAAACTGTTAATAATAAAGCTATTGCAGTGCAATGTCTACACTAAGTCTTGGTGAACTATATCCAGTATTCTTTAAAGAGCTTGTCTGTATTCGCCCGCGGGGCCCCCTCCACTCCCCCGCTCCCCTCCTCGTGACTTTACAGCGGTAGATTGCGCCTTTAAAATTCTCTACCTAACTACATAAAATCTTCCCAAATCTCTGATCTAACTAAGTTGTAAGGATCACAGCTAACAGTAGAGCTTTCTCTGTAAGAAATAGAATAATTTCGCTGAGCTGTTTGGACAAAAGGCAGAGCACACATCCTACTGCTCTGAGACGCTGACAGACACTGATCATGAACAGGAAGGGCTGTTCTATGTAAAACGAGGTCATGTGATTTTTCCAGCCAATCGCAACCATACACATCCCAGTCATGACGTCGCACACACATCTCACCCTGCTCTATTCTGTAAGCTGACTTGCTGGCCGCCAAAATGACAGGAAGCGCCGAAAATGGCGCATATTAATAGATTATGCACAGATTTAACCTAAATTAGTGCGTGATCTAAAAAATCCGATCAACGTAAATACCTTGCCGATTTCAACTTTGTCGATAATAATAGCTCAACACTAAAAGTCACTCTTTGTTCTCTTGCTAGATTCCCATTTTTTTGGAGATTATATGATTACCGTGAGGCAGGGGCGTCGCTAGGCAGTATCATTCGGGGCAGAAGCCCCGGATGTAAAGCCTTCTGCCCCGAATGATTAGTCTCCTCACTCTCTGTGCTCGCTGCAGTGAGAAGCTCCGCCCACCACCAGAGCCTCAGCACTCAGTGAGAGCAGCCCCTCCTCCTCTTCTGTGCTCCCTGCTCAGCCCTCCCCCGGAGCTACAGCACCGACAGCAAGGTTCCCTGCCTGCTTCTGACGGCTCCTACAGCAGATCGTCGGCCCCATCACTATGGAAACCAGAACGAGCTTCTGGTTTCCTCAAGTCTTCCAGAGCTGCCTAAACAGCCCAGGAGCTTCTAGGACCCCAGTGACCCTGCATAAGGTATGTCCTGAGGCAGGATGGAGGGCTATGCCTCCACCTCATATGTCTATGCTCATATACTGGACCTGTGTCACAGAGGTACAGTATATTAGTATATACATACACATAGGGACAGTATATACACAAATGTAACAGTTAAATATTGGACATGTGTATATACTGTTCCTGTGTGTATATTGCAGTATATATATTTATATACACACTACACCACTATATGTATACATATATATATATATATATATATATATATATATATATACACACACACACGTACTTCACACAGGGACAGTATATACTCAAATGTAACACCCAGATAAGTACTATACTTGTATATTCTGTCCCTGTGTGAAGTACAATGTGTGTTTATATATATATATATATATATATAATATATATATATATATATATATATAAATATAATATATATATAGTGGTGTAGTGTGTATATAAATATATACTGTAATATACACACAGGAACAGTATATACACATGTCCAATATTTACCTGTGTGTTGCATTTGTGTATATACTGTCCCTGTGCTTAACAGCTGAGTAGGTGTTCATCTGCAGTGAGATAAGTCTGATGTATTAAAGTGGTCAAGCAAGTAAAAAGTGAAAAAAACAAACACAAAAAAACCCCACATATATAACCTTTTCCCCATTACAAATGCTTGTCAATGAAAAATTGTAAAAAAAAAGTACACATATTTGGCATCACTGTGCGCGTATAAACCCTGTGCTATAAAACTCATATTTTACCCACTCCATGAACACTCCTACAAAAATTAAAAAAACAACATTTTTTGTTCATCCCACTGTGCAAGAAATTGAATAAAAAGCAACCAAAAAGTCCCATGAGCCTCAGAACAGCACCAGTGAAAAAAGTTATGGCTATTAGAAGAAAAAAAATGGAAAACAGCTGTGTTATTTAGGAGTTAAACTACATCACCACATATACCGTATTGTTCAGACTATAAGAGGCACTTTTGTGCCCCCAAATTTGGGAAGAAAATGAGGGTGCAACCTGTATTTTGAATTCAGCAGGAGTTAGGAGTGGGACAATGCTGTAGGCCGTGGGCTGGGAGGATGGGTATGTTGTCCGAGAGACCACCAGTAAGGGAGTCAAGAGCAGAGCGGCGGGGTTTAATTCACCCCTTCATGCATATGGATGTCACTGAAGATCTAAATGGCATAAAGGATGTATAAAGCGGGCTCACGCGCTAAGCCCACTCTATGCATGGCAGACAGCGACTGTTCCTTACACTCGCCGCTAACAAAGGGCCCGTGCCCCGAATGTTTTAGGACCCTAGCAACGCCCCTGCCATGAGGATCACGTCTCTGACCTAAGAACATATATAGCACAATAATAATATCTACAGAAAATAAAAGAACTTCATAAGTTTGGTTTTATTTCAGTTGAGAGTAAAATGTGTAGCAATAAAAGAAATACACAAGAGAGTGGAATGAGTATCTAGTGCTGCCAGTACATTTACTAGTGACATGGCTTAATTCATGTTCCTTAGATTGAGTATTTTGCTGGCAAAAAAAGGGTGCGGAATGGTTCACTCCTAGCACGTAGCTTGATTTCATTTAATTCCATTTATTTAAACTGCAAATAATATTTGTCTGCATTTCCCAGTGTAAATTTCAAATATGACATATTCTACCAGTCTTGTATTTTAACCTGAATTTACAGCTAGTATTCCCCTGTAGCTGTGCATATGTTTAATGTGAGCATAAAGATAAGACATGTTTATAGTTAGTCAATGGTATTAAAAGTCTTAACTATAGCATAATGTGCTGCAATTACTTAGTAGTGATTCTGGGTAGTTCTCCATAAATAATGCACTTACAGTCAACCTGTCCTGACTTTTAAACGAAAATCTGCAGCACATGTATGTAAATATGCATAAAACTTTGTAATATATTTGTGAGGTGAAGTGGCATCTTTTTCCCCTTCTGTCACCATGCAGTTACTCTTTTTCCACCAGTAGGCTCTGTGCAAACTTTCTGAACCAACCTTAATTAAAAGCTGGTTTTCAATTAAACAGTAACTCATAGCACAGAGAAGACAGGAAGAGTGAGGAGAAGGGTTTATTATGTGAGATTTTAACTCTGTCACCTGGAAGGCCCCTGATCTGCTCATTAACACTCTTTTTGGGTGAAATTTGCATAATCCACTCCCTTTTTTGCCATGGTTCCCAGTAGACTTCTGGAAGAAAAGAGAGGGTTGGAAAGTATATGTTTATAGTGTTTACCTTAGCCCATTCAAAATTATCATGCTTTGAGAATGGTATGAGGGGGGGAGGCACCCGATTGTCTCAGAGCCAGGACTGTTTTATAAAAAAAAAATGGTGCAACAACCAATCAAGCAAAGTAGAAGCTTTTCACTTGTCATTGTAGACAGCTTTTCTTATTATTAAAACCTGCTTATATACATGTAAAGCTCAGATACGTACACTTTTTATACAACTATTTTTCTGCATTTTAATAGTACCCTACTGTATCCACATTACACAGACATAAATTACCTACCAAAAATGTGGGCAATATACATTTCTCAAACTAAAGTGCCAATGAGTAACCAAATAATACCACCATGCAATGCCAAAATAAAATTCCCATTCAGTGTCCACGTAATATTGCAATACAGCCTAATTAATACCACCACATAGTGATCGCATAACAGTTTCCAAAAAATACTGTATTAAAAAGGTTACATAATACAGCTATAGAGTTCCCACTTAATACAATTTAACTTAAAGGGGTTTTCTCATCCCATTGTTTGCCTGACTCACAAGCTGTTTCCACTCACTCTGTCTCCTCAGGCTGTGATTAGCATGTTTAGCTTCTCCCCTGCCAAGGACTGGAGAGCTAATCTTCATTAAACAAAAGCTCTGTTTATAGTGTATTTATCTTAGATGCTAATCTTGTTAATTACTTTTGCTTTCTGAGCTCAGTCCCATCAGTCCATCCATGGGTTGATGTCACTCCTTGCTCTCTGCTCTCTCAGCTAATCTGATAACAGACGTCTGTCTGGTATGCAGGTTGCTATAGCAACCTGTTTGCTCTCAAAAGCACATAAATACACTCTTATCTCATGACTAAAGTAAAATCAAGAAAGCAATATATTAAGAAAAAGTCTTTAATTAACTGTCCCATCAAGTTGAAAGCTAATTTTTGCAGTGAGAAAACCCCTTTACCAAGTCCCGTTCATTTTAGGCAAGGCGTCCAGTCTAATTAGACATTCTGTCAGATTACTGAACTAGATTACGGAAAATATTTTTTCATTCCACTGGTAGTCAAATTTGACCACTAAATGGGATTTTACAAGAAATTGTGATTTATGATGGCAATGAATTGAAATTAAAGTGTTATCACTTTAATTTAATGTGAAGCTTTACTCTAGGGCAACATTATACCACATATTGTTGAACCAGCAATTTAGATAGATAGATAGATAGATAGATAGATAGATAGATAGATTTGATTTACTCTCTTTATGAGTAGGAACATAGTAAATCATATTACCCATAAGTATCCTTGACCGCGTGTATGGAAAAGCAGAGGGGCAAATGCAATGAACAGACAGTCTCTTATTTGGTCTCTACAAAGAGAATTCTGTTATTGGGGCTGGAGGACAAACAGAGCAGTGAAACCACAAGGAATTCTAGTTTTCCCTATTATCAAAATTAGTTCTGCTTATTAGCGAAGTAATTCAGTAAAAGATACATACCGGAAAATAACTGACAATGTAACTTCCCAAATGTAAGGTCTAAAGTGTTTTCAAGGTGGAGCATTGCTTTAAATCTTCTTAGCAAAAAACTAAAAATAAAACACAAAAAAACTAACAACAAAAGATAAAGCTGAAAGCCTTAATATAAGTTGTGTAAGTTGCTACAGTTTAATTTGCTTGGAGCACGTCACTCACAAAGCATCGTAGCTCAAGATCCCTTGAGCAAAGTGGTGATTACCGCAGTGTAGCAGAAAATAAATACTGAAGAGATTAAATTTGACTGTGGCATGTCAGCCTTTTTATTTAATGCTTCCTTATCGCACAGTGAAACTGCATCCTGGCTCACATACTGTAGCTGCTTGCAGAAACCCCAGTAGCATTTGAGATGCTTTTTACTTGTCCTAGGAGACTACACATGTAAGAAATAGGACATTAAAATGTTTAATTGGAGAACAGTTCACAACATTTCATGAAGATATGTAGAAATAACCCTGCATAAATTTCAGTCATTATAAATATATCTCTAAAAATACCATCACATTCCTAGTATTTTAATGTTCAGTTTACATCCTCTTTTCCAGAGTAAATAAATACATTTTATTCAAATCTTGTAGATAACATTTTATTTTACAGTGGGGAAAAAAAGAGTATCTAGTCAGCCACCAATTGTGCAAGTTCTCCCACTTAAAAAGATGAGAGGCCTGTAATTGACATCACAGGTAGGCCTCCGCTATGAGAGACAAAATGAGAAAACAAATCCAGAAAATCACATTGTCTGATTTGGAATGCATTTATTTGCAAATGATGGTGGAAAATAAGTATTTGGTCACCTACAAACAAGCAAGACCTGTAACGTCTTCATTAAGAGCCTCCTCTGTCCTCCACTCATTACCTGTAGTAATGGCACCCGTTTGAACATGTTATCAGTATAAAAGACACCTGTCCACAACCTCAACAGTCACACTCCAAACTCCACCATGGTGAAGACCAAAGAGCGCGAAGGACACTAGAAACAAAATTTTAGCCCCCAACCAGGCTGGGGAAAACGAATCTGCAATAAGCAAGCAGCTTGGGGGAAGAAAAACTATGGGAGGCAAATAATTAGAAAATGGAAGACATACAAGACCACTGATAATTCCTTTTTTCTGGGTTCCCACACAAATTCACCCCCGGGGGTCAAAAAGGGTCGGTGAGCAAAAAAACCAAGAACCAAATAAGGGGGAATATAAGGATTCCCGAGGAGGGGACCCGTAACAAGGGGGTTTCCATCAGTAACACACTACGCCGCCAAGGGCTCGATCCCCGCCAAAGCCAGGCGTGTCTCCCGGTTAATCCCCGTCTATGTCCGGGGGGCCCTCTGAAGTTTGCTAGAGAGCACTTGGATGATACGAAAGTATTGGGAGAATGTCATATGGTCAGATGGGAAAAAAAAGTAGAAGTTTTGGGAGAAAAAAAAACAACTCACCAGTTTTGGAGGGGGGGAAATTTGGTTTCATCCAAAAACACCACACCTACTGTAAGCAATTGGGAAAAGAAAAAAAAATTGCTTTTGGGGGCTGTTTTTTCGCAAAAGGGGCCAGGGAAGATGATCTTGTGAAAAAAAGAATGAATGGGGCCATGTACGTGGATTTTTTGGGGCAAACCTCCTTTCCCTCAGAAATGCATTAAAGTGAACGTGGCTGGTCTTTCGGCAAGGGGATTAACCATGGGGAAGACCCAAAGAGTGGTCCGTAAGAACACTAGACAAATTGTAGCACCGTCACCCATAGATCCTGGAAGACTGAATCTGCAATAGGCAACTGTTGGTGTGAAAAATCACCCCTTAGGGAGATCTGCATTAGAAAATGGAAGACATACAAAGAGTCCACTTGATAAGACTTCCTATGTTCTGACGTCCGGCTTCCAACGAAAGGAAACTCACCAAAGATGGGTCAAAATTTTTTATTGAGAAAAAATCCAACAAACACGTGTTGAAACTAGATGATATCCCATAGAGCTGGTTTCGAGATTTGTGTTCCATTTGTACACACTATAGTGTGGCTTGGGATCTTTCTAACCATTGCAATTCAGGTCCTCGTTTATTTAAGTGGAGAACTGCACAATACCACAAATACATCTCCATGGAGTTTAATGTGTTTCTTCTCCTATCTCGCTGTGCTTGGGGCTAGGCTGTTACCTTGCCCTCCCCATTAATCCAAAAAAATATGAAGGCTTAACTCGTTTTTTATAGGTACCATTTGAGACAAAAAAAAAAAAACTTAAATTGATTATCAGTACTGGGAAACAAAAAACTGTAAATAAAACAATACAATACTTATACCTAGTATTCTTAAAAAGTTTTCCTAATTCCTTAAGTTATCCTTTGCTTTAAACACGTAGACCAAGGCAAATTGAGACTATTACCAAATACATTGCTGTTCTGATTTTGGTTTGTTTAAGAGATACAGGAGATTTTATCTACTGCTTGTTAACACAAGCTTCCCTAGGTTACCAACCAAGTCTCTCTGCTTCAGCAGCCATGTCTGACTGTAGTAACATCACTCCCTGCTCAGTGTTTTCTCCAGATCAGGAACTTGTTTATCTATGCTACTGACAAGCTTTAACCCTTTAGAGCTCTGTAGCCTTGGACACTACAGTTTACAAACCTCCAGTCATGTCACTGTAGAAGGCTCAGCTAGAAATAGCATAGCTAATTTGTCAATCACTAGCATTTTTTATTTTTTATAGTGCAGTATAAATTACATGTTTTATACATGTTTTTATTGTGTAAAATGTTTATGCATTGCTATATTCTCACAGCAATAATTTTTTTTATTTTTTCTGCACACAGAACTGTTTAAGTGATTTTTTTTTTGGGTGGACAAACTAATGTCTTCATAGGTACCTCTTTGAGGTTTATATGACCTTTGATCACTTCTTATTTAGCAGGATAAACAAATATCTGTTTTCTGCACATTTTTTTTACTGTATTTATCGTGTGGGTTAAATAAATGCGACAGATTTACAGGCTATGTCTTTATGGATGCAGCAATACCACATATGTGTACTTTTTTATATATATATATATAATATAATATATATATGATAGTATATATATATATATATATATAATAAAAAGGGCGGTGTGCGTGTTGTACATTATTTTGTGTGTTTTTATTTTTTACTTCTTTACTTTATTTTACACTTTTTTTTTAATACTTGACAGTACATGACTGTACTGCTATGAATTGTACAGCTGTCAGTCAGCATCCCAGGCCGTGTCCTTGTGGTGATTTCACAAACAACCTGAAAGCTTTTGTTGGGCTTCCGGGTTGTTATGGAAGCCATTGGCACCCAGCGATCCCCCTACCTGTGTCATCCCTTTTAGATGCATGGCTGTAACTGACTGTGGTTTCTAAGGGATTAATCATCCACAACCAGAGTAAACAGAATTTAGTGCAGGAACCCAGCTGTTAAATACAGCTGATTTTATGCAACAACCGTGCGGGCTCAGCATTTGAGCCCACATTCTGTTCATGATGTACGAGTACATCAAATGTTGTCAAGGGGTTAAGTATAAAATAAGGTATTTTAATAGATTTTGTTAATTAGCATCAGGACAGCTAATCTATATAGAGGTCCCACAATGTATGAATTATTCTTACCATCTGAAAAAAGATCAGAGCCATGCTAGGTGTAAAGCATTTCTTTCAATATAAGGTAGGAAACAGGGGGGTGAGACCGGGGTTGGGAGGAAGAATGATAAACAAGGAACAGCAAAGGATTGTGGGGCTTGTAGTTTTACAGGTCAAGGGGAGACAGCTTTCAAACATAAAATGCTGCTGCTCGGCTGCAGAAAAAGGGAGGCTACGCACAGCAAAGGAAAAGCACAAATTAGCACAGAAAACATTGCACAGAGATTATTAAGGAGTAAGGCAACCAAATTAAGAATTTTTCATATTTTAATGATAGAAATATTAAATCGTTTTAAATCTTTCAAAAACAATTTGATCTGTTGGATCCTGATTTCTTTAGATATATATACCTAAATATAGAGCAAATTCAGAAACGGATAAAATGAAACTTGAAGTGGTAAAAATTCAGAACTCTTGGTTTCCTTTTTGTTCCTTTCAGTAGCAAATTAACAGGGATATCTGCAGACTGATAGGACAAATGGAATTTTTAATGAGCATGCTACCCTATAAAATATGAGTACAGACACCTCCCATTGAGTTCTTTTCTTACCTCTGTATTTAGGAAAGTACAGAATTTGTTGGTAACCTTCTCCAGAGTCAACAAAGGTTCCAAGGCTTTAAAAGCTACCATCTCCAATGATCAGAGAGACCATTATTCAGGCCTATACAGCTGAATTGTTTGGATTCACCTCCATTTGCAAGAGCTCACAACTCCCGAGCCTATTTTGCTTTCCCAGTCGGAGAAGCCTTGATCTTGTAAAAACTTTAAAAATCATGGGACACATTACCCTACTCCCAAAAAGTTATTAATATTTGGCTGTCGGGTGAAATATATGGAAAATGTAAAAATGTCATGCTACAGTGATATTTTATCCTGCAAGTAGGCCATTTAAGTCAAAGCATGCAATGTTGATTTTCTCAACTCAAATAATTTAAAGAAACAAAAGCCAACAACAGTGAAGGGTATACAACATCACAAAATTTAAATATCTCAATAATATGTCATGTGGCCTTGAGCATCAATTACAGCTTGACAATGATGTCTCATGCTGTTCACAAGTTGAGTTATTGACTGCTCAGGCATGGCATCCCATTCTTCCTGAAGGGCGTCCAGGGCATAAGGTTCAGGGGTTCAGAGTCACAAACTTCTACATGGTGACTCAACTGATCCTACTGGTTTTCTAGGGGGTTTTGGTCTGGTGAAAGTGCAGGCAACTACATCTGAGATACCTGAGTCTCTAACTGCCATTCCCTAATGATGCAACCTCGATGAACTGGAGCATTGTCCTCCATGAATATGAAATTAGCCCTGCATTGTTAATGCAGAGGCATAATGACTGGATTAATGATGTTAGGTAGTAGAGGCTTGTCACTGCATTTTTCACAAAGTGTAGGGCAGTTCTGTATTGATTAGACACACCTGCCCACACAGTAACACCACCACCACCAAAGGTTCACCTAGAGGCTGATGCATGGAGTTGTGTGGCATTCATCATCCAGTTCCGCAGGACATTGTTTACAATGAAGTGGTCATCAGTGTGTGATGTAGCCAAAGGACCACCACTTATTTGCCTTTCTGTGACTCTTCCAGTCTCTCTGTATCTCTGTTACAACCTGCTGATGACTCTCTATGACACTCTAAGCTCAGTGGCCACTTCCGTCTGAGAGCATCCTGCTTGAAGTCTCATAATGACAAGGTACTGTTGATCAATTGTGTTGTCTTGGTCTCATGATGTCAATATGTGAACAGCATGATGAGGAGGACTGTTTAATTCCCTATTCAAATCAATACCCTAAATTTATTGGGTGACTCAAAAACACCTACTGGGACTTTTGCCATTATCTAGAAGGTACTTCATAAAGCCTGAAAAATTATTAAATTAATTTTCTTGGCTAAAACATGTCCTAAAATAAAGGGATTATAAGAAATTATCACATAGGACTGTGATGTACTACATTAAACTTAGTAAATGATTTTCATTTCATTCAGCCTGAAAGCCATGGACACTTGACTTGGATGACATAAATAGACACATTGAAGCAAAGAAGATGGCAGAAAAAGACCACCTGGTACAGCTAGTCTGCTGTTATATTATCTTCTTTGTATCTGTATGTTAGGATAGATACATGTTTATCCTAGACTGATTTACATTCATTTACTATTAATTTTCCAACCATATCTACTGGAAGTTTCCTCTGGGCATCTACTCTTTCTGATCTTCGTCCAGTCTCATTTCAGATTAAATGTAGAAACTCTATTCATTTTTTTATGATGATTTTATTATATGAAGAGGAGTGCTGGAGTTTCTACATACTTTCGCTGTTGATCTTCAAACCCTCTGCAGTTCCTCAACAGAGTGGTGTGCTTTTATTTATCATTTTAGATGATTTCCCCTTTTTATTGTGTTTAGTTTGTTATTAAAGATATTTCCTCCTGAACCTAACATATTTTAAGATTTCAACCATGACCCTCTTTTCCATTTTCCACACTACACAAATTAAGTTATTTCAGTCTTTCCTGATCAGTTTTGTGCTGAAGACCTTCCTTCACCTTTGTAGCCTGTCATTCTATTTTGTCAATGTCTCTTTGGAGAGAAGGTCTCCAGAACTGAACACCATATAACAGATATGTTCTCGCTGGAGCTCTATACAGTGGGATCACAATATCCCTCTTTATTCTGAAAATACCTCTAGCTATGCAGGCGATAGACATATTTTAATTTACAGGATGCAAAGGTTTTATTTCTCTTTCTCTGAAAATGACTGCGGATGTGAGGTTTGATAATGCACCTAATATATGTAATGATAAATAGAAGAAACGTACCAGCTCTCCAAAAAGAGGATGCGCGGGTTTGCATGGATCGCAAACTGGATAGTAAAGTAGAAAAAACTTGAAGATGCCCAGCCTCCTAAAAAGCCATAGTACTTATACACATATACAATGATCCAACAAACGCTTTACACGTCAACGCGTTGCATGGATCGCAAACTGGATAGTAAAGTAGGATCTTTGTATATGTGTTTTGGACTTCAATAAATACTATGGCTTTTTAGGACGCTGGGCATCTTCAAGTTTTTTCTAATATATGCAAGTTCATGTTCACACAGCACGGGTTTTCAGCCGGTTTTTCAGCCGGTTTGCGGTTTTTCAGACCGTATGAAAAACCGTCCGAAAACGAGCACAATGGTGCTCTATGGAAAACCCGTGCAGCAGTCCCCACTGCACGGGTTTTCCGTCGGGCGGTTTTTCCGCCCGCGGGCCACCCGCAAATCATTCTACCTGCACATTCTTCCGTCTGGTTTTCGGACGGACTATGTGCAAATGAATGTGAAGGGGGGAGGGCTTTTCTCCGCTCCCCCGCGGCCTTGGGGACGGCCGCAAAACAGGGCAGATACCACCCGGCAAACCGGCCGGTATTTGTCCTATGCAGTGGGGACGCAGCCTTATGGTTTTACAGGTGTTTTTTAATAAGTAAAAATAAAAAAAACACATACTAATAATGAATTATATGCTTGACCAGGTCTGTTTTAGAGATATTAAATACACAGATATTAACCTATAAGTAATTGCTTTAAAACATAATTAATATATTAGCAGCTAATAACTCACTAAATTGTCAATCCTTTTAGCTTGGGTTCTCACAACGAGTTAGTGTATTTGTTTTTATGAATACAAGTGGTTTTGTAATTGGAGAGATGAAGGAGTTTTGCATACCTTTTTAGCCATGGGGTGCTTAGTGGAAGGACACATATCCTGGGACATTCAATATAAATCCACTACACACCTTTTGATTCAATTAAAGTTGATATTTATTCATCTAAGTTACATCCAATCCATCACTTATTGTATTTCAAGGATGTAGCATCAGGGACTACGTAGTTTGCAATTTTTCAGCTTATCCTGCCTTTGTCAAGCTGTCCTTGAGCTGTAGAGAGGAGGAGAGTCCAGCACAGCAAGCTCATATGTGTATAACGTCCAGGTGATGGATTGTCAATGGACTTAATGTAACCTATATGAATAAATATCAACCTTAATTGCATCTAGAGGTGTGCAATGGTTTTGTAATTAGCTTAAGTTAATTTACACTGAGGTTAATAACCTGCATCCCAAAAAACAAATAAAAAATCACCCGCATTAACACATGCAGTTACTTGACATGTGACCCCAGCCTTAAAGGCTATGTCTACACAGCACATGAATACCGTTGGATTTTCGACAGATTTTGCATTTTGAATCTGCCGGAAATCCGACGGTACCCTCTGCTGCATAGACAGCAATAAAAAACCTGTGCTGCAGTCTATACAGCAGGGATTTTTTTACCGTTGGGTTTAAAATTTGGCGGAATATGCAACATGTTGTTTATTCTACCACATTTCACTCGGATGTGCTGTCAGCCCTGTACACTGAATGCATGGGGCCGATGGCAAATTCGAAAGCTGACCACAGCTTTTGCGCAAATCTGCACTAAAAAACAAGGTTCTGCCACAGTCCAGCAATGACAAAATGCCATTGGATTTTGGACGGCCTATGCTGGGTGGAATTAGCCAAAGGGGTGTTCCAACTGTTCATACTTACCTCCTGGACGCTGTCGTTCTGTCGCTGCGGCAGTCCCAGTGATCCGGACAGTAGCTTTGAACATTCATCGTTCATGTGACAGGTGTAGCTAATGTATTCAAGTACACCTGAACGTGACCCTTCTGGTCTGTAATTGGCTGCACCTATCACTTAAATGATAAACGTTCACAGCAACTGCCCGGATTGCCGGTATGGCTGTGGCAACAGAACAACAATGTCCAGTAGGTACGATTCTTCTCTTCTATTTTCCAGCATACCCTGACAAACTAATGAGCATTTTCTACTGTCGGAACACCCCTTTAGGGTGCTTTCACACGGTGCGTTTTTGGTGCGTTTTTGATGCGTTTTTTGGATGCGTTTTTTTTTGCAGGAAGGCACAACAATGAATGCTATACATTATTGCACAAAAAACGCATCCAAAAAAACGCATCAAAAACGCCCCAAAACCGCATCGTGTGAAAGCACCCTTAGGGTGCTTTTATGCGAGGTGATTTTCTGGCATTTTTGTTGCTTTTCTTTTCACTTGCAGTACTGCACAGCAATTATACTCCCAATAAAACCAGCAAGATTGTTTAAGTTAACTAAACTGATTAGAAAGTTGTTACAAGTTAGAGATCAATAACTGTGTTAAGAAGCCACAAAACATCAAACACATAAATTGATTACTCACGTGTAACACCTTTCCAAACAGTTAATGTAACTAAAAGCAGCTTGCTGGTAATAAAGGCAGTTTAATTGCTGTGCAGTACTGCAAGTGAAAAAATTTATCAAAAACACCACAAACCCGCATTGTATGAAATTACCCTAAAGGTATAACTTGAAAGGTTGGATGAACCCAGACTAAGCTTCGAACAAAGAAAATATTTGCTAAAGGGCTACTGCACCTGTCAGGAACCGGTCATAGAATAGACACAAAGGCCCTGATGCTGTTCCCAACCACTGTCCCTGCCTTTTGGGGGTGCCCGACTCCTTAACAGGTCAGCCCCAACCGAAGACTGCGAGATACACTGAATAAGTGGAAACACAGGACCCAGACAAAACAAACACTGAACACAAACATGGAGGGTCAGACAAGCCAGGTCAGTAACTGTCGGGAGAAGCAGTACAAAATCAGGAGGCAGAAGAATAGTCAGAAACAAAGCAAAGTCAGGTAACAAGGAAATCCAGCAAGAGGAACGGCTAGCTACAGGTACAGAAAGAACCCAATATAGCAGGCAAAAGGGAAGTGACAATAGTCCTTTTATACAAGACCAGAAAACAAAAGACAAAGGTGATAGGTGGAAAAAACAGAAGACCGGGTTGGATACAAGGCTGTCAATCAAGAGGACCTGCAAGGAAACAGTAACTAGAAAAGTGCTGGAGTATTCTTGACCACGGGCGTTGGCCAGGAATCAATTAAGAATACAGAGCAGGAATGACCGAGTTCACACTCGTGAACACAAATAACAGCACTACAGCCGAAACTGCGTTTTTTGACGCAACGGCCGTGGCCGGCGACCAGAGTTCAAAGCTGGGGGTCTGACAGGTGAATTCCTGACAGCATGTTTGAAAGCACACAAATCCGAAATGAATCTTAATTATTTAAAGTATGTGTATATTTTTGGGGCGCTCTGTATATGTTTAGTAATTGAGCAAAACAAATGAAACTATTTTTTGCATGCAGTTATACAGGGTTTTAAAGGTCAGAATGTATTGATCAATACCTCAATCTTTATTTAGATCAAAATGAAAGAGTGCAAGAAATAAATCAAGTTAAAGACATTCAGGACTTTTCTTTTAAATTGCAAAAGACAGAACAGATGCCACATGAAATAGACATAAAGACAAATGGCAATTTTGTGCTAGGTCCCATAAGGAGCACAAGAACACAGTTTTATCTCTTTTTCTGATTGCCATCTTTTTTAAAATGGTTCGACTTAATTTGCATTGACTGTAAACTGTGCAAGTGGAAGACATCAGCCCAGCAAAGGACAACAGGGCAAAGGCTACAGAAAACAGAACAATAAAAGCAAATGTATAATCAATAAGCATTATGTCTGTTTCTATTGAATATGTCATACATATTGCTCAAGTACACGGTGGCAGGCAATTTGCTCACATCAAAACTGTCAACTTTATTGCATACTCTATTTAGCTACATAAGAAATCGGTTCTAGAGACTACCATCCAAACTTCTTTCAAACAGAAGACAAGCAACCTTCATAGCACATAAAACTTTAGAAAAATGCTCAAAGTGCAAAAAAAGCCAGTATCATCTTCCATCACTCATGGCTAGGAAAGGCCTGCCACCTGTTGGCCGCTTCCTTTACTAACAGTTGCCGAATCCCCAAACCACAGATTCAAAAGGTGAGTGACCTTGTGACCCTTAACCCCACTAAACCAGCCCTTCTTTTTAGATAATACTGACAACTGCTAGTATATAATACTAGATAATATCTAAATAAGACTATATATATAACACTATAACTTGGATACTAGTACAAAAATATCCTAAGTAGTATATGGGTGCTTTCACACGGTGCGTTTTTGATGCATTTTTGATGCATTTTTTATATGTGTTTTTTGTGCAGTAAGGCACAACAATTAATGCCTGTACATTGCTGCACAAAAATCGCTGTAAAATCAACAAAAGCGCACTGTGTGAAAGCACCCTAATAATTAATAGCAAACTCTATAAAGTAATACAACCTCCAGTCAACTTAAATTAGTTTATATAAATCGAGGTGCTGTATCAAAACCAAAAAGTTTATACCCTGAATTTAGTCCCTCCACTACTCTCTAAACCTTGATCTAATTTGGATAGAAACTAAGTAACATTAAAGATTTGAAGGCTATAGACACCTATAGAATTTTTTACACATTAGTGACTTCCATGTATAAAAAAAAAAGATGTACTAAGTTTTAGTCTGCAATCTTCATTACTTAAAGTGGTGTTCCCACGAAGAAACTTCCTCTTTACAGGTTTATAGCTAGCTACGAGCTGACCGTGTTACAGAATGAGGAGGGTGGTGCTTGCGTTTCGTTTCTATGGAACTTCCGAATATACCTGAGCACACTCCTTCAGCTATATTCAGAACGCCGCCTTCCTCATTCTGTCACATGGTCAGCTTATAGTTAGCTATGAACCTGTAACGTGGAAGATTACCCCTTTAATTCCCTGCTATTCAGTTTGCAGCCTTCTACTGGTTTTACTTTAGAGTATATTTGCTTGGCAGGTTTATGTGTCAGTTATGTAATGTGCTGTGGTTATGCTATGCAGTAATTATTATCAGGTTCTTACAAGTAAAACACATTTATTTTACCTTTCACTTGGAAAAGTTACAAAGATAATTACCACATCACAAAACCATGACTAATTGCAGTAACATGATGTTTCTGGGTGCAGTTTTGAGGTGACTTGTAATCACAACATAACTGCACCTTGTGAATACATCCTTAGGCTAGATCCACACAGTATTGGACAAAAACTGTTGGAAGGTCGACCATTTTTTTCCCGATGCAAGACGCCGTTTTTTGTCACTGTATTTGCAAAAACCGAGGTCGATTCTCGTTTTTTTGCTCTCGGCCCGTACAACTGATTGTATGGGAAACCGACGGCACAATGCAAAACATCAGCGTATTATATAACATGTTCCTAAATACATTCCTAAATACGCCAGCACCAGAAAGCGTGCTTAAAAAAATGACCTGAGTAGGCTACAGGTCTTTTTTTTTCCTATCAAAGTGTATGGGCATGCAAAATGGTCGGATTTTCAGCGGTTCCAAAATACTAAAACCGACAAAAATCCTACCATTTTCTTGTGCTGTGTGATCATAGCCTTACTCATGTGGCCATGATCCTCCTAGTCAATGCCAGATTATAATTTGGATGTTTTGAGCAGCCATCCCAAGCCATCATAATACATTGCAAATAACTTAGAAGTGGGCTGCAGCAGGCCGCACTCACAGTACACATTGGAGTTTACACTGGGCCAGCAACTGCACAAGGCACATTATCCCTTTTACCTCTAGTAGGGGGCTGCCATTTTCCTATACCTTTAAAGAATTCAGCAGATTACTTTTGCTCCCCCCCTGCTAGATGTAATACTGTAGTGCTACCTCATCAGAAAAGCCTTCATTTTTCTCTTCTTTCCAAAATCACCAGCAACTGTCCCCTTTCCCAGGCTCATTACTAGCAAATCAATATGAAACCCTAAGGAGCCATCAGCAGCATTTCTAGGAACACCAATGAAGTCTCAGGGCAAGCACTCATAGAATGAAACTGGGACTCAAAGGATTAGGCTATGTTCACACGGCGTAATTGCGGCGCGTACAGTATGTGCCGCAATAAGCCGGGTGATTTGGGATTCGCGCTGATTAGTGCGTACTCCCGAAGCATGCATAGACATGCATTACTCGCGGTGGGTAATCGCCGCGAGTAATAAACATGTCACTTATCTCCAATCTCTAATGCGATCGTATTGTACGTGCGGGGGGACGAGGCGTTTTCCATAGTTCTCTATGAGAGCTTTGGCTTACCGTAACTGTGGTGCGCATCTCGCCGCGTATTAAGCGCAAATACGCAGCGAAATGCGTGCCGAATTTACGCCGTGTGAACATACCCTTATGTGTACAGTATATGTGTATACCTTCTATAAAACACATATGCCTTACTATATATTTCTATATTTTTATGTATTTAATGTGTGTAGATATTAGGTATTTTTATATATAATATGTGTTTAGCTAGTTATAAAAAGTATGCTATGTGTGTGTACAATCAATTTTAAGAAGAATGGGCCTGCTGATATGGTTCACAATAGGAACTCTTATTGGGCAGGGGGCCCTGATGGGGCCCTGCAATTATTTATGGCAACCCTGGCCATATCTATGGAATAAGATTTGGTTTTGTTATTGCATCTATGTATTGACATTTAGTTGTATTTTTGCTTCTATCCAGTAAGCTGTGGTTCTGGTGCTATGCAGTAAGTGTCAGATCATTTTAAAACTTTAGACTAGATAAGGGTGCAAACTTGTCATATAACCCAGGGTCCTTGGCAGCCTTAATCAGCCCCTGCTACCAGTATTTCCTGCTAGTTGTAAGGGCTGTGTGTTAAAAAGTCAGAAGCTTGCCATGGGTGCTCTGCTTTCTCTATACACTGTCGTTGAAGAATTTTAGTTCAATAGGTAGATCAAGGGATCAAGTCTGCTCAGTAACAGCTGGGAGACAAAGCTGAAACAATGTGGTCTGTCTTATAAGAAACTCATTGTTTATTAGCTTTTAACTTCATTTTATATGTGAACAACATATCATAAATTGCAATAAATGAAAAAATCATTCAGCATAAATGCTGATGACCAAACAGTACTTCAGAGATAGAGGATGGCATGTATGAAATTTGGCGTTTACACACCAAATTTCATGTGCACAATAGTAGGCTAGAATGCGCCTGGATTATGAACCCGCTCTACAACAGATCATAAATCAGGCGCATTCTAGTGCTTGTACGACATTTCTGGCTCAGGTAAACCACATTGAAAGTGGTATACCTGTTCCAGGTGCAATGCGCCTAGAAATGCCGCAGCATAGCTATAAATCTATTGCTTCGTACGCTTCTAGTCCGCCCCGCCTCCCTCACCCCCCCGAGATTGGGCGTATTACAAAGTGCCACGGGCGCTGTGTAATGCGCCTGATAATGGCGTGCGGGAGATTTTAACATGTAGCGAACAGGGCTGCGCCTGATATCGGGCTGAAAAGACACCAGATATCCACACCAGCCCCGTTCATACATGCTGCCTGTAATGTCTTTTTCATATCCTGTTCTCATGCTTGGATAGAGAAACAATGTTTTGTTGACCTTGAAAATCAGTTGGCTAAAATTGGCTAGTCTTTGTGACCACTATAATCTAATTTATATTTTCAGACACCCTGATATTTATAGCCTAAGTTATTCTCCCCCTGCCACTTCCCTTGTGTAGGCTTTCCTCACTGTCTACAGTCTGTGTGAGCTGCCCTTCTTGGACGCTCCCTCCCCCCCCACCTTCTCCACACTCTGATCTGCAGGCACAGCTTCTTACTCTTCCCTGCTACTATCATTTATAGTGAGATAAGGGAGAGTAGAACAGAGAGAGGCATCAGAAACCAGGACATTGATGGATTTGTTTGAGTTTCTGCAGAACAGTCTAAAAACAATGTTTGGTCTGCACTTCCAAAATGTTTTTTTTTTAAATTAACATAGGTGCACACTGGTGTGGCAGCAAAATACAAGCACAATTCGATATCAGCAGCACACTACTAGCACTAAAAAGCAATCAAAAGGCACGGAACTATTGGAAAAGCATTTCTGCTACTTTGAATACATGAAAACTTGAGGTTCTTAGTTTACATTTTTGATCAAAACTGTAATAAGCCCACCTATCATCAGCAAGGCAACCTCAATACAGGTGGGAACCTACGCTATTTATTACCTCTCTTGGTGTCCACATTTCAGGGAAAGCAGATTCCAGCAGCAAGGGACTCTGCATTGATTTAAAAACCTGTGCAGGTGGGCGTAGTGCAAAAGCCAAAATGGGGCAGCCTGTCTCCCATACAAACAATCTGGAAACCAATATTTGGTCTGCACATCCATATACTGGATTGTGCTTGTATTTTGCTGCCACACGAGTTTTGCTGCCACATCTATGTTCATTTTTTCAAAAAAATTGGGTGTGAACTTTTGATTTTTAGGAGCAAATCAGTAACAATGCAGTTACATGACAAGAATCTGCAGAACTAAACACATGCTAAATAGTTTCAAGTCAAATTGATTTATGAGATAGCCAAGATGATTGTCTATAAAATGATGCAGTCTCAAAGCTGTAGTGGATGGTGAAATAAGGAGCCTGAAAGTCAAAAGTTCAAAACATTGTTACCCTTTTGCTGGGCACAGTATGTATATACAGTATTTATACAAACCTCGGTTCAAATATCCCCAGATTCCCATAAGAATGTGACAAACCTCCCCTATTCATGTCTATGGGAATTCTAAATGTAGTCAAGCACACTTGCTCAGCTATACTTGGAACTGCCATAGAAAAGAATGGACAGCCATCTCCCCATTCTCTGCTGCTGCCTTGTAGCAAAATAAATCTGGCCTCAGAAAGAGATTTTGCTTCAAACTGTGAGATCCTATCCACCAAAAGCAAAGTGAAATTATTTCACATGAGGACCTATATGAACTTGCCCTTATTAGTGCCTTTCCAGGCCATCATATTTTTAAGAGCATGAGGGTCCCAGATATCGTACTCTGTTCTGATTGACAACAGCCTGAAATGGATGGGTAGATTGAATCTGAAATTATTCATATCTTTAATGTTTTTCTTCATAGCAAAACCCCTTTAACGCATATAGAGTAGCCCCATATAGACCCTTTCTGAATCTTTTATTAGAGACATCAGGGCATATTTATCAAGGCAGTTGTGACAGAATTCTTTTTGTGCCAAAAATAATGGGGTACATACTTTACACCACATTTACTATATATTTTAGACAGTTTCCAGACACTTCTGCGCCTCGTCCGTCAAAGGGGCATGGCCTCATTAAAGGGGGCATGGTTTTGCGCCAAAAGGGCTTAATGTGCATCAAAAAGGCACCACTATTTTTTGTCGCAGTTAGTGGTGTAAAAGTAAGCCAACTTAATGGTGATACAAAGTTAGAAAAGACAGTACTAACCTGCGCTACATTTATTAACACTATGATAAATGTGGGGCATTGTAGGACTGTCCAGTCTAACTTAAAACTATCTTACAGATACTATTGATAAATGTGCCCCCTAATGTAAACTTTTTACACAGACAAGACAAAAGACACAGTCCTAAAAAAGACCTTTATCTTTCCTGCCTTGAGAACCCAAAGGTAAGCCTCTTCTAGGTGCGTCACAGAGAATTTTGTTACGTCACGATGCTATAAAACCACATACAACCATTTCCTCTTAAAAAGAATGTGTCATCCGAAAATGTCCTATTGTTTAATTCATGTTCTTATGTTAAATACATTTTTTGAAGAACTGATGTTTAGGTATTTTTTTAATTTTTCATATCACTACTAATATTTTTTTTAATCTTAAAGTCCTGCAGATTCCACTTTGGTCACTAGGCCTAATAACTTTCTGACACTTTCTGTTCTGTAGAGAAACCTTTTCAGAAGTGTCCTCATTATCAGCACAGGCAGGATTATGCTGAAATGTGACACAGTCACAGCACACCCTCTCTCCCTCCCTGCATACGGACTTCTTCCTAAGTCACACAGCGTGTTTAGAAAACTCATCTATAGAAGTTAATGGGTCTGCTCCTGTTCACAGAAGCTGCTGTAAAGCATCTTTCTAAATGTTAAAAACAGCTTAGGCGTGAAGGCTGCACCCATATTCATATACAGACAATAGAATTAGAAAATCTACTATCAGAAAATAAAACCGGCTAAGAAGAAAAGAATATGGATCAGTGTCTTGTTTAAATTAGACTCCCTTTAACAGAACATTCACTATAGATGTGAATACCATTTTTGCTATGTTGAGAAGACGAGAAACAAGGTTTACCATCAGATATATCTGAATTCCCTTAATTTTTTAAAGGCTCTTTTTACTAGAACTCTATCTACCTTCCAAAATGTACTTATTCAAGACTAGCCAGAACTCCTACAATGACTCTTGTGTCTTACCACCCAGGACTGTCTCTTCGCAAAACAAACTCTCTCATTTGGTACTTTATATGCTCCTTTTGATTCAATTTTAGTTACTTCAACATGATACATTGCATTTATGTACTTATTGTACCATTTTTATCAGATAAAAACAACATTAAATAGTCTTTTTGTTGTTGTCTGCTTATGTCTGGTATGAGATGTATTATTATTTTCCACTTCCTATTTATTAACGTCCCAAAGTAACAAAAAGCAAAAAATAAGCAAGTCACCTCATAAATAAGCATATGGATCACAGAAACAAATGCCAACACTGCAGGTCTTCAGTGCATCTATCTCTTGCCTTATGTTCACCCAGCTGTCATTCCCAGCTCTGTCCAAATTCTATTTTAAAAGCCAAAATTTATATTACAGATAAATTGTACGTGACTACCAGTGTATTTTCAGCACATTGTTACCCCTGTCTTATTGATACTGTACTACTTATTCAAACCAAAATCAACGTCATACAAAATTTACTTTCTCCATTTATTTTTACGCTGAAAAGAATAAGAACACTGGCCACATTGCATTAATGATTTCTTAGACTTAAAAAAACTTAAAGAATGTTCAACACCTCCAAACAACGCGAAGTAAGTGGCACAGGTCGCACTGAAACAAAAAGGCAGCAATTTGCAGATGGGAAGATACAGAAAACTCTGAATATATAAACTATTTCGAAATGCATATTTACTACATCTAGTACACAGGCAAATCTGAGGTTCTTCACAAACATTTTTGATCGAACTGTGAGATCCTATGTGGGATGGTGGAACATCCCCATTGTGTTTACTCAGTGAAATCTTATATGTAATTGGTGATTGAAAATTATCCTGTCGCATTCTGCTGTTTGGCCACAAGATATCACTGTTTTGAGAATCTAACTGATGTATAATAGATGATAAAACATGTGATTCGGACCTGTCATGTGACAGAGACACGAGGGAGTGTCCGCCATTTTAGAAAGAAGTGATGAGACTGAGAGATCAGGCATGGTTCTGCTTAGATCTCCTGACTCTGTGATTCCATTAACTGTGATCGGCTCCTGTTGCGAAAGGAGAGTTCTGCTGGCTGCATTGATGCTGTTGGCGAGGAAAGCACTGTGAAGGAATGGACATTCTGCAGGATACAGAAACATAGAGAAGTGACCGCCATCTTTATATCCAACTCCAATGTAAGGGACCCTCATCTCAGTGCAGTGACTGTCTGCAATTTCAAGGCAGACCCGGGTTGAAAGCATGCACGCCAACTAACTTAAAACTATTTCCAGGCCTGTAGTTAGCTTAGCTAGGGCCAGTTTTGGTGTCAGGCCATAGGTTACTATTGAGGAACGGTTCCTGATTCAGGACATTAAAGAAGACTTCAAATCAGTTCTATTACTATTGCAACCTGTTCACTAGTTATACCCTGAATTTTATATATATACCAGTAAATTATACAACTATACCTTTGGTTGAACTGGCGTTGGAGTCATTTTCCTCGGTACACGGTTTATACCTATCCACCAGCAGCAAAGTGAACACATGAGGACCTTTATGAGCTTGCCTTTATTTAAGAGCTTGATGGTCCCAGTTATAGACTGTTTTGATTGAAAATAGCCTGAAATTAATGGGGGGATTGCAATTTGAAATCATTCATATCTTTCATGTTTTTCTATATCTTGACATTTGCAGAGTGCTGCTGGTTCGTTTTTGTATGTTTGCATTATGTTGCAGTCATGGTATCTACACCTGCGCCTTTATTGAATTGCATGCATGGGGAGCGGCTGCCTTTAATTTGGCCTTGCTCTCCACTCCATTTGAGGCTGTTTTTTTTATCAGGACAGAGTATAACTGAAACTGACGCACCCTGAAAAATATGGAGACCAGAAAAGGAACAGCGAGAGGTCCATATACTGTAGGGTCTCCATTTGAACTGAGGCCACCTTGCCACTAGTGGATAGGCTCTCACAATTTCATCAAAATGTGTGCTAAAAACCTCAGATTTTTTTATATACTAGATGTTACTGTATTGCAATTTGAAATAATTCATATATTCAGTGTTTCTCTGTATCTTGGCATCTGCAGAGTGCTGCAGTTTTTACCTGTTTCTTCTCATATATAGACAGCATTGAGACCAAGCTGTATAATAAATTTTGCACATTTTTAGACACTGTTGTCTAACTTCATTATACCTTTTGGTTGGTTTTGTTTTGTACCTACCCAATTGAGGGCCATCCCCTATTTCTATACCTTCCCTTTTTAAGTTGTCAGCCCCCCAGTGGACAGAAAAATTTTGTAAAAAAAAAAGGATCAGCTTTTCAATTTTTAGGGAAAAAAAGAATTTTTGACATTTAAAAGAAAACTCCCTATTGAAAGGGTATTTTTATTTGGATTTAATTTCCACATAAAAAAAATTGTTTGTGGGGTAATAAAAAAATTTGCCTTTAAGGCCATTTTGGCAATATTTTGAAAAGTGTGATTTTCGAAACTGGCCATTTTTGGGAAAGGAAATTGGGTTTTGTTTATGGTCACGGTTTTAAAACCATAATATGCCACAAAAACCAGGTACATTTTATGTGTTTAGATTTTATTTTATCATTAAAATTTTTCATTTTGGGGGCATTCAGTTCCTTGTTGGGAATTGAATTGTTTTGGAATTGGATTTTTTTGGGGTAACCCAGTTTGTGAAAAGTTGGGTGATTTACCCCCTTTTTTTAAACCCCTTTTCCTGTGAAAAGTGCCCCAGGAATACAAGGGGGGGGGCCACCAACCAGGAGGCTTCTTAGGTTTACCCAAACCTGGGGGATATAGCTCAGTTTTGACTTTGCACCTGTTTTCTTTATTTAAAAAATTCACTTATTTAAAAAATAGCACTAAATTATAACAAAGTAAAAATCAGTTCTATGGAGCACACAATAAAATCACCTTGCCCCAGGTAAACAAGGAAACATTACAAAGACAAGCAATACACACATCAAAACCATCTGGGCATAATAAAGGATAAAAAATGCATAAGTCAAGGAAAAGCAGAACAAGTATGAGCTGATACGTAAGGAGGCCCATTGTGTAACATCTTCCCTCTAAGTGATTATTACTTCTGTCCATAGCTTTGTACCCAATGACATTAATAAAGCCTGAAGAGACCAACTGGTTTTGTTTAGTACATAGTAATTATTTTTATGTATGCTGGCCCAAAGCCCTTGAAGGGGAGCTTTGAATAGGAAAAGTTGAGAATGGGGGGGGGGTTACACTGCCAAAAAAAAAATGACAAAAAAACTTTTTTAACTCCCCACAAAAAGCCCTGAAGATTTTTGCAAAAAAGCAAATGTAACCCAAAATGGGCGTTTAATAAAACAGTGGGGGGACACCACCTTAACCACCAAATACTATCTTCTTAAAAATGTCAAAAAATTGAATTTTACTCCGGTGATATTTTTTTTTATTTTTTTAAAATATTTAATATTTTGTTTATTATTTGTATGTGAAATAAAAACAAATATTATTATATTTCCACCTTGTATCTCCCCTAAGGCTAAGTCTACACAGGAATGTGAAAATACCATCCAAAATCTGACGCCATTTACACATCGTGGGACCACGGCGCACCGCTGTTTTTTTGCATGGTTATTGCGCAATAAAACACAGTCGAATTTCGGATTCACAGTGGCCTGGTACATTGGAGCTATGGAAATCAGACACTGGTCTGGCAGAATATACAACGTGTTCTATATTCCGCTGGACGGTTTTGGAAACCCTCAGTAAAAAATGTGTGCTGTGTAGAGCACGGATTTTCTATTGAGGGCCATACAGTGCTAGGTCGGTGGAATTGAACCCATAAAAAAAGCCCAAAAACCAGAAATGTGTAGACTTGCCTAATGAGATGTACAAATTGTACAGTCAGGGATTTACAGGCTACCACAACAATTTATTGTCAATATGCATACACAAAGCAGTCTCAATAGCAAGTGTGTATTTTACAGAAGGAGGGTGTATCTGATCCCCCTTTAACAGACTTCCCAAAATGTGCGGGCAATGAAATTCTTTACCAAAAATCCATTAGTTTTACCCTTTTTTGGGTCCGCTTTGCCCAGTGCTAGGAAACACTTAAGTAATATATATTTGAGAAGACAAACATCAATGGCAAGCACTTAGCAGAGCACAGTGAAGATACTCTCCTGGGAATATGATACTGTTCTGAACAAAATGTACCTGCTCTCCCTCTCATTTAGTCATGTTACAATATTGTAATCTTGCATTTTATGCAGCAATGTAAATGACTGCTAATGGATTTTAAGACATTAAAGCCGTGTTTTCATTCCTGTATATTGCAAATCTAGTTTGCTTGCACACAGATAACCATATATGTATAAAATGTATGTATTAGCTATACGATGCAGAGGTGTCTCATTTGATGCAGCGGGTGAGGAGGTAATGATCTTGTATTTATGGATATGGTTATCATAATCGACTTTCACCTTGAACGCAACCTCTGAGGCTTGTCATTTCAAGAATCTGGCTCTGTTTACACGCTATGTCGTTCCCCTTTTTGTTAAGGACGTTTAAAGCGCAAAAGGCCTGCAGAATGTTCAAAAAATGCCAAGCAAATTTTAAATTTGATGGGAATTTTTTACTTTAAAACCCGCTCCAGTTTTAATGTGAAGTGCTAAAACTTTAATTTTAATTGGCCCTAACCTTTCATCTATAGCAATTTCTTCAAAAGACACACATCTTAAAAGCGGCAGCCGGTGTAACCCGCAATAAACTATTTTCTCATTTACTTGTTTTGGCAGAAGGCAAAATAAGCCACATGCCTCGTGAACTTTTGCCATCTTGTAATGCATTCTGATGAGGTGCTGTGTGCCCAAAATATACCTCCATTGTAGTTCAGTGTAATAAAAGCTGTATAAACATCCCAGTGTTATAGGGCATAATACATGTGAATTAAATTTTGCAGGTCCCCGTAATGCCCCGGGGGTTAAATTTCGGCTACTTTTGTGGATTATTAAATAAAAAAAGTTTGCTACCTAGTAATCCAGAACAAAGCTTGTGAGCGGTAGCAGTGTGTTTTTTCTTTCAAGTGTTCAAGTGACAGATGACTATGTGCAAGCCCTGTGCCTTTCATTTCCTCACTAATGATAAATCCCTCCAGTTTTCTAAAACAAGCAAAGAAAAAAAGGCTCTTACAAACTGAGGGATCCCTTGGCCCGTATATGTGACCGTTCTGAAGCCCTTTTAAGATGTAAACAATCCTCCCTTTGAGTGTCTTGCTGTGTGAGCACACATGATAAACAACAGAGAAGATTTTTAAATGGGGGCTGTACTGAGAGCCCGCTATTGCTTGGCTGCTCAGTTTTTGACTGCGTTAAGCATACTTTTTCTGAATGGAAAAGGGGAAAAAAAACTCTTCCAAAAAAAATACACAAAGCTGTCACGTTTTAAAACATGCTGCAAATACTCCAGGGACTAAAATGCCATGCATGGACCGAACAGTGTTTTATTCTATATATAACCTTCATATTTTAAAGAACAGGACGTAAAAAGGATATAAATACATTTCTATCTACCTACATACTGCTTCTACAATAAAAAAGGAACAGGGAAATTGTATCAAACACATGAAACATTATCTATCATTGTTTTTCCTGCCATTAATTCCAAAGAGCTGTATAAGCAAAATGCAGAAGAGTTTAAATACATAATATGTCAGGTTTTAAATCAGCTGAAAACTCAGGGAAAAAAAATAAATTTAAAAGGACTCAATAATATTTCTGTTCTATTAATAACTATATTTAGAAAAAGAGATATAAAAACAATACAAGTAGATTTATTCATCTATATACATTTGCAAAATACATACATGCTACAAAAATACAGTTGAAACCAGAAGTTTACATACACTGTATAAAAAGACACATATGCATGTTTCTCTCACTAACATGAAATCAGAATAAACCTTACTCGTTTTAGGTCAATTAGGATTACTACAATTATTTATATTTGCCAAATGACAGAATAATGAGAGAGAGAATTTTTCAAGGCATTTTTATTACTTTCTACCAAATACATTTCATTAGTATTTGGTAGCATTGCCCTTAAACTGTATGACTTGGGTCAAACGTTTTAGATATCCTTCCACAAGCTTCTTGCAATAGTTGGTAGGAATTTTGGCCCATTCCTCCTGACAGAACTGGTATAACTGAGCCATGTTTGTAGGTCACCTTACTTGCACCTGCCTTTTCAGCTTTGCCCATAAATTTTCAATAGCACTAAGAAAGGGACTTTGTGACGGCCACTCCAAAACATTGAATTGGTTATCCTTAAGCCACTTTGTAACCAGTTTGACAGTCTGCTTTGGGTCATTGTCGAATTGGAAGACTCATTTCCGCCCAAGCTTTAACTTCCTGGCTGATGTCTAGAGATGTTGCTTCAGTATTGCCACATAATTTTATTTCCTCATGACGCAATCTATTTTGTGAAGTGCAATAGTCCCTCCTGCAACAAAACAATCCCCCAACATGATGCTGCCACCCCCATGTTTCACAGCTGGGATGGTATTCTTAGGCCTCTAAGCTTCTCCCTTTTTCCTCCAAATGTAACAATGGTCATTATGGCCAAACAATTGAATTTTAGTTTCATCAGACAACAGGATGTGTTTCCAAAAATGAAGGTCTTTGTTCGTGTGTGCATTTGCAAACATTAATTTAGCTTTTATATTTTTTTTTTAGAGTAATGGCTTCTTCCTGGCAGAGTGACCTTTCAGCCCATGTTAATACAGTACTCGTTTCCCTGTGGCTAATGACACAATCTTACCAGATTCCACCAGCATCTTCACAAAGTCTTTTGCTTTTGTTCTTTGGTTGACATTAGAGATGGGCGAATTGATTCTAACGAAGTGGAATTCGTTTAGAATTTCAGGAAAACTTCGGTTCTGAACGAAGTCGAAGTTTGCGGTACTTCGGGTGAACGAAGTGTGCTTTTGATTGATAAAATGGCTGCGAGCACATGGCGTTACATGGGGCAAAGCACTCTGGGAGGACGAAGGGCATAGCCTGCATGACATGTGCAGAGATGAAGCCAATCAGAGACCGGCGGGATTCTGTGACGTCACCCACTATATAAGTGGGCGCGACGCCGGGAGCTCACACTCCTCTCACTGTACTGATCAGGGAAGGTGCTGCCGCGGCTGATTGTGATAGCTCTTACTGAAGAACTGATTTTTATACAGCGATTTTTGTGGGGTGTCTCAGCTTGTCTCAGAGACTGTTCTCTTAATGTTCTATTTCTGATTTTTTGGGGTATTGGATCTGAAGTCCAGTGTGCGTCCACTGCAGCCTCATATACATTTAAATCCTATCTGCTCACAGCACATTGAATATCCAATGGGGATCTAAGCCAGGTCCTGTTGTATTCATTTAAAGAAACAATACAAATACCACTTCATTTTCGGCTGCTTAATTCTTTTGCACAATTTACATCCAGGGGTTAATTAAGCGCTGTTTTTCTGCTGTGGAGACTCCAAGAAACCGTCTTTTTCACCGCCAAAAACTACAATTTTCCTGTAGCTTAATTCACAAGCGAAGGTTAATTACAATTTTTTCTCTTGTTGTGTAGTATAGAAAACACGCCATTGTAACACGCTACAATGCTCGTAGTTTGTAGTTGCTCAATTGTTTGGCGCAGTTTACATCCAGGGGTTAATTAAGTGTTGTTTTTCTGCTGTGGTGACTCCAAGAAACCGTCTTTTTCACCGCCAAAAAATAAAATTTTCCTGTAGCCTAATTCACAAGCGAAGGTTAATTACAATTTTTTCTCTTGTTGTGTAGCGTAGAAAACACGCCATTGTAACACGCTACAAAGCTCGTAGTTTGTGGTTGCTCAATTGTTTGGCGCAATTTACATCCAAGGGTTAATTAAGCGTTGTTTTTCTGCTGTGGTGACAAAAATAAACCGTCTTTTTCACCGCCAAAAATTACAATTTTCCTGTAGCATAATTCACAAGCAAAGGTTAATTACAATTTTTTCTCTTGTTGTGTAGCGTAGAAAAACACGCCATTGTAACACGCTACAAAGCTCGTAGTTTGTGGCTGCTCAATTGTTTGGCGCAATTTACATCCAGGGGTTAATTAAGCATTGTTTTTCTGCTATGGTGACAAAAATAAACCGTCTTTTTCACCGCCAAAAATTACAATTTTCCTGTACCATAATTCACAAGTAAAGGTTAATTACAATTTCTTCTCTTGTTGTATAGCGTAGAAAACACGCCATTGTAACAAACTACAAAGCTCGTAGTTTTTGGTTGCTCAATTCTTTTGCGCAATTTACATCCAGGGGTTAATAAAGCGTTGTTCTGCAGTTGTACTCAGTAAAAGAAACTTTGTTTTTTTACCGCCACAGAAAAAATTTGTAGGGATAATTCATAACGAAAAGGTTTAATTTAAGGGCCGTTTGGATTTTATTCATAAAATTTCACAAATTTTTGAAATTTGGGAATACCAAATTTAATTTTTTCCCGCCCCTTTGGGAGTGCCCAAAATTTTTATCCAAGGGGTTTCCAAGCTTGTTACTGGTTCATTTGGAGTCCCAAAACAGGGTTTTGTATTTTTCATATTTCAGAATTTTTCATCAAAAAAGTGTCCCGTACATTTTAGAACCCAAAAAGTAAAGCAAACAGAGAGGTGGAAAGGGGGCCTTTTAACCCGCGAAATGGGGAGGGGACACAAAAAATTCCCACCCAGGCGCAGCACAAACAAGGGGACGTCGGGACAGGGGTCACTTTGGTGAGGCCAAAATGCCGCTGTACCAGCCGCCGGTAAATGATAGCAACCCCAAAGGTTTTTTGATTTGGGTTTACTGGTCATCAATTCCTCGATGACAACTGACAACCCCAGCCAAGAGTCGGTGGGGGAAGTCCAAAACAACCCTTTAAATTTTGGGAAGGCCCGGGGGGGGGGGGTCAGCGGCCCTCACCCCCCTCAACCCCCCCCTGTCCCCCTCCGGTTTTTCCCCCCAGCCCGGGGATCTAAATATGTGGTCTGGGTCAGCCCACTATAAAGCGAGGTGAACCAAAAATTTTAAAGGGGGGCAGTTAGCAGCCACTTGGGAGCGAAGGGAAAAGGGGCCAATATCCCCGCTTCTTGCAGTAGGCGGCAAAGTATAAAATTTTTTAGAGTGGCATGGGAGGTCATGTTGTGAGGGAGTCAGCCTCCCGCATTTCCAAGGGGGCCGGGGATGATGACAGGCCCGTGAAGATGAAACACAAAGGAATGGTGATGTAGCCACCCCACTTGGGGGCCGGGTGAGGGGAAGGGCTTCATCATCGTCAGGAGAAAGAGGGCCGTCCCGCTTCCCGTCAGGCAAACGGCGCAGCCCCCCCCGTGGGCGTTAAGGGCCGTGATTAAGCCCCCATAACGCAGTGTTTAGGTTTGGGAGCCAAGCGGCCCCCGGGGAAAAAAAAAAGCTTCGCAAAGGGCCCAAAAAAGTAAACGGCAAAGGGGGCCAGCGAGGCAGCGGGGCAATTTTGCACTTTAGTGCGGGGGCATTGGCGGTTAAAAACCGATACCGGGGGTGTTTGGCAGTTCTTTGCTAAGGGGCGCGGAGGAACCCCAATATTTTGGGGATATGTAAAAATCTGTGGGGAGAAAATGAAGGTGGGCCCGGAAGCTAATTTTTTGGCACCCGGGCCCCGGGGTCAACACCCCTTTCAAACGGGCACCGTCCGGGGGCCTGGGAAGGGAAAAGTTGGTTTTGATGTGGGGTGGGCCAAACCTGCCCCCCTGCAGCAACAGCAAAACAGCGCCCGTGGCACGCATGCCAAATTTTTTTGGCCCTTTCCCCCCTGGCTCCCCCCAAAATCTGCAGGGAAGGGGGGCTGTTTCTCCCTTTTAACATCCTCCCGGTCCAGAAGCTCCCGTCCTCGCCCAAACCATGGGGGCCCAGCAGTCCCTTCAGGAGGGGGATTGCAAAGAGACAACGTATGGGGTCCCAAACCCTCCTAAGGTCAACAGCTGACCATGCACCTTTCCCAAATTGAGGGACTGAAAAACCCCCCCTTTCCAAATGGTGGACTCGCAAACCTTCAGAAAAATTATGGCTTGTGGGCCACCCGGGGATGGGGAGTTTCCAAGCCCTAATTTTTTTCAAAAAGGAAATACCAGGGACTTAAAAATTTTGGTGAAAGAAGGGGGGCCGTCCCTTTTAGCTTTTTCGGTTTGTTTTCCAAAGGGCACGGGGAGCGGGGGTCGGGGCGTCAGGGGGCCCGTAAAATTTCCTTTACGGCCCCCCGGGGGTGAATGTTCCCTTCCCGCCCCCGGGCCAACCCCCCCAACCAAAACTTTGGGAAAGGGGAAAAACCCCCTTTTTCCCCACGTTTTCCAAATGGGCTCCTGGGGCCCAAAGCCTCCTCCTCCCCCTCCCCCACCACCCCCAACTCAGCCCCCAAAATTAAAAAGCTCCCTCATTCCAATGTGTAGGGGGAAAAGAAATGTCAAAGAATTCTACACCTGGCTTTCCTCGGCGAACGAAAGGGGGAAACAAGGGGGGGAAAATTTCTCCCCGGGCATTCACAAAAAAATCGATGTTTTTGGCTTTCCCGCGCCAAATTCAAATCGGAAAAAAAGGGGAAAGGACAATTGGGGGAAAAACAAGGGGGGTCTGGGGCCCGCACCGAGGAGGGATGGTCCCGCGCCCGCATGGGCACGGTTTTTAAATTGGGTTTTGAAAAAGGTTTTTGAAGGGCTTCCACCGATCTTCCCGAAGAAACTTTAAAATGGCCCGGGGAAAAATTTCTGCACTTCATCCCCTTCCTACAAAGCCAGGGGAAAACCCCCCTCCCATTTGCAAACGGAGAACCGGGTTCCCCCCCCAACCACTCTAATATCGATTTTCCCCCGTTGGAATTCCACCTGCACATGTTGGACCGACTGTTTGAAACAGAGAAAGGCCCTTAAACTTTTTTTTATGATCCCAAAGGGGGCCCGGAAATTTTCCCCTTTTTTAACCTTTGATGGGCAGCCAGTGGGAAAAGCTCATGCGTGACACCTGCCTTTTTTTGAGGCCCATTCGAGGAGGCCACTTTTTTTTGTCAAATCGCCAGGACTTTAAGGATGAATAACGTCATTCCCCTCTTCATGTTTTTGGAACAATGCTGAAAAATCTTCTGGGCAGGGGCATGGAAAAGGGGCGACTACATCTCGCGGCCACAAGAGTCCGGTGGGGACTGAAATGGGGGGAGGGGAGGGAGGACATTTTAAACAGAACATTGTCCCGGGGAAATGAGTGGATTTTCTTCCCAGGGGATAAGAAGGGAGGAGCAGGGGCCCCGCTGGAGGAGGTAGATGGAGATGAGGGAAAACGAGGCAATGACCCCCAAAAAACCGTGGCAATTAAAAGTTTGGGATGGAGGCAGGGGAGCCCCTCGAGTACTTTTTGCAGAGGCCCCCCAAACTTTTGAAATTTTTTTGGCTATTTACGCCCAATAGTCACATCCGGGAGAAAGGATGACTTCCCGGCTTTTCCCCCCCTATTGGACCCAACGCAAACCGGGCCAAAAAGGGAGCCTTTTTTTTTCCGCCTTGAGAGGGAGGGCAAACCCCAAATTTCATAGGGGAAATTTTTCCAAAATCATTTTTCCGCTGGGCCCATGTGGGAACGCCCTCCTCTGACAGGTCTGAACCCCGGGGGTTCTTTTAGCGGGTTCCCCGTACTACTGCCGCCCAATGCTGGGGGGGAAGGGGGGGGGGGTAGGAGCAGTACCAAACTCCATCAGCAGCAAACCCCCCCCGGGGTCAATGAAGGCAAACTTCCTTCCCCCCGCCCCCAGTGAGGGGGCAGTCGCCAAACAGCCGCGCGGGAGGACCTTGGGGTCAGACCCTGAACCCAAAAGGTGGTGGGCCCAATTGGGGCAGCACCGCCAAACCCCCGTTAAAAAGATCCGCTGGTTTTTCTGGGCAGGGCCCAAAATTGGGTGTGTGGCCGCAACTTGCCAAAATTTTTTTTTTCCAAATTTTTGGGGAAAACTGTCCTGCCCAACCCGTATTTTGGGCTTTAGAGCGGGTGTTTCGGGGCAGCGGGGGGCCCATCGTTACCCCAAAAAGAAACCCCCTTTTTCCACGGGGAAAAGGGGAAACCCACTGACCTTTTTCAAGTTTAACCAGGGTTTGGGTCCCGGCCAGGATTTCCCCCACCCCTTGTCCCTCCCTTTTGAGTCAGACTACATCAGCCCTGATGGGTCACCCCCAAAAAATGTGAGAAAAGAAATCTGGGTTCAAACCCACCTGCCTCACCAACTATTCTGATGCCGCCCCCCCCTGGTGCCACACAACTGCTGACAGGGTTTTCCCCTCTGCCACCAAACCCTCTTTACCAGGAAAATGGGATTGCCACCCAACCACAATCGTAAATTTTTGCCCCCTGTGGGACCCCCATCTGCGTTGTTTTGTTTTGGGGCCATGGGAATACCACACGTGTCAATGTTTCCACTCCTGACCTCATGGGTGTTTTTGCTCCTGTCGCCATTCCCCCCTCTCTGTCATTGGGGCCACCTTGGCCTACTCCAGTTTTTTTTCCCCCCCAAAAATTGTCCCCTTTGCCATTTGTCTTCCCTCCATTTCCCTTTTTTTCCCCGCTGCCCGGGCTTGTCGCCGCCCCGGGCTTTAAAACTTGCATTGTGCCACGGTCTGACCTCATGCTGCTGATGGTTTCTGCGCCGTGACCTACCCCACTTTTTTGTCCCCCTTGTGGGCCACCCCGTTTTTTTACCTCCAAAAGCTTTGCAGTTTTTAAGGGTTCTTTTCTCCCTGACCTACACACTGTGCATTTGGCCCCGTCTGACCCCATGTGCTTTCTGTGGCTGCTGCCCGGGCCTCACATGTTTCATTGGGCCCCTGTCGACCTCATTCTCTGCGTGCCCGCTGCGTGACCTACAAAACGTGCATTTTTCCCACTCGTGGCCTACTTTCCCGTTTTTGCCACCCCCCAAGAAAGTCTTTTTTGCCAAATGTTGACCTCATGCTGGCTGTGGCTGGGGCCGTGAAACCCCCACACTGTGGGCATTGTCCCACCGTTGGGGCCCATTCCTGTTTTTACCACCTCCAGAAAGTCAAATTTTTTCCCCCTTTTATGAAACCCATTCTTTCTGCTGGGGGCTGCTGCCGTGAATACCCCACTTGTCCTTGTGCCACTGTCTGACCTCATGCTGCTGCTGTGGCTTCTGCCTTAAAACCCCACACTCTGTTTATTGTGCCACTGGGCCCGACCTCATGCTGCTGCTGGGGGGCTTCCCGGCCTACACACTTTTGGGCATTGTCCCAAAACTTGGCCTTTCTCCTGGTTTTTTTCCACCCCCCCAGGGAAAGTCTTTGCCCCCTGTCTGACCTCATTCCCCGTGCCCCTTACCCGACACGCCCCCTTTTTATTTGCCACTGTCTGTACCTCATGTGTGTGTTGGGCCCCTCCAAATTACCTTAAAAACACTGTGTTTCCCCCCTTTTTGGCCCCTCTTTTTGCCCACCCTTTTTTTGACCCCCTCTAGAATGCATTGTGCCACGTCTGACCTCAGGGTCTGCTGGGGGCGCTGCCGTAACCTCACACTGTGTCATTGTCCACTTGTGGCCTACTCCCGTTTTTTCCACCTCCCGAAAGTCATTTTTCCACTGTCTGACCTCATGCTTCTGCTGTTTCCGCTGCCTTTACCTACACACTTTTTCAAATTTTGCCCCTGTTGACCTATGCTGCTGCTTTTTGGCTTTCTGCCGTGACCTACACACTGTGTCCCTTTTTCCCACTCTGTGGCCTACCCTGTTTTTGCCAAACCCCCCAAAATGTCATTGGCCACTGGGCTGACCCCCTTTGCTTGGGTGTGGCCTTTTTCCGGGGACTACCCACGGGGTCATTGTGCCACTACTGACCCCATTTCTGCTGCGTGGTGCTGCCGGACCTACCCCACTTTCTTTATTGTGGCCCCTGTCTGACCTCATGTTTCCCCTTTCTGTGGCTTTCTGCCGGACCCAACACACTTGAAATTGCCCACCGGGCCCAAATCCTTTTTTTGCCCCCTCCCGAATGCCCTTTTTTGAAAATTTCTGAAACCCCAAAGTTTCCTTTCTGCCGTGGGCCCCCCCTCTGTTTAAATTTTGCCAAATGTCTGACCTCATTTCTGCTGGGTGTGGCTGCTGCCAAGACCTACAAAAAGTGTCATTGTGGGCCCCTCTTTGGCCTTTTTCCCGTTTTTGCCCCCTCCAGAAAAGGGCCCTTGTGCCACTTTTATGACCCATTTCTGGCCGCTGGGGCTGGGGTGCCCGTTTAACCAAAACACTTGCATTGTGCCCCTGTCCCGACCCCATTTTCTGTGCTGTGGCTGCTTTCCTGACCTAAAAAAACTCTGTCTTTTTGCCCCTGTCTGACCTCATGCTGCTGCTTTTGGCTGCTGCCGTGACCTACACACTTCCCCCCTTTAAATTTTCCCAATCTCTGGCCTACTCCTGGTTTTTTTCCACCTTTCCCGAATGTCATTGGGGCCACTGTCCCGAAACCCCATGCTGCTGCTTCCCGTGCACCGGGCTCTTTTTATTGGGGCCCTGTCTGAACCCCCGCTGCTGCTGTGACTGGCCATGAAACCCACACACTGTTGGCATTGGCCAAAAAAGTGGCCTACTCCTTTTTTTTACACCTCTAGGAATTTTTATTTGGCCAAGTCTGACCCATGCGTTTCTGTCTGCTGCCGGGAAAAACCCACACAAATGTTTTCATTTTGCCCCCTCTTGGCCTACTCCGGGTTTTTTCCCCCAGAATGTCCCTTTTGCCCCCTGTCTGAACCCCAAAAGCTGCTGCTGTGCTGCTGCCGTTACCTTAAAACACCCGTGTCATTTTGGGCCCCTGTCTGACCCATTCTGCTGGCCCGTTTCTGCTGGGCCGTGACCTACACCCCTTTTTTGTTTTTTCCCAATTGATCCACCTCCTTAGGCCACATCCCGTTTTTTTTGGGGACCTCCAGGAATTTTCTATTTCCCACCCTTGGTCTTACCTCCCCTTGCCGTGCCCCGCTGTTTTGGGTGCTTGGGGCCGGGACCTACACCTGTGTTCCCTTGTCCCAACCCTGGGGCCTTCCTGTTTTTTCCCCTCCAGAATGTCCCTTGTGCCATGTCTGACCTCATGCGCTGCTTTCCCCTGCCGGGCCCAACCCCCCCTTTTAATTGTTGCCACTTCTGACCTCATCCCGGGTGCTTTGGCTGCTTTCCATGACCTACACACTTTGTTTATTGTGCCACCCCGGCCCCTTTTTTTAACCCAACTTTCCCCGGCTGCCTTTCTGTGCTTTGGGTGCCCGTAAAACCCCCCACACTTTTTGGGCATTGTCCCCTCTGTGGTCCTACTCCTGTTTTTGCCACCCCAGAAATTTCCCCTCAATTTTTTGGGGCCCCCCTTTTACCTGTTACCTCAAAGCTGTGCTTTTGGTTTTCTGCCGTGACCTACACACTGTGTCATTGTCCCCCTCTGTGGCCTATTCCCGTTTTTTTTCCAAACCCCCCAGAATTTTCCCATTGTGCCACGGCCTGTACCACTTTTTCATTTTGCCCCTATTGGCCCGGGTGCTTTTGGCTGGGTGCCGTAAAACCCACCCACTTTGTCATTGTGCCAATGTCCGACCTCATTTCTGCTGCGTGGCTGCTTCAAAGGGCCCACACACTGTTTTCATTGTCCCCCCTCTGTGGCCCCTTTTACCCCCTTTTTTTTAGCCTTTTCCCTTAAAATTTTTCATTGTTCCACGTCTGACCTCATGCTGCTGCTGTGGCTGCTGCCTTAAAACCCACACACTGTGCAAATTTTGCCCTCTGTGGGTTTTTCCTGTTTTTTTGCCACCCCCAGAATGTCATTGTGCCACTGTCTGACCTCATGCTGCTGCTGGGCTTCTGCCTGTAACCCACAAACCTTTTTGTGTCCCCCTTGTTTTTCCCCCCTGTCTTTTACCTTTTATCCCGCTTGGTGTGGCTGCTGCCGTGAAAAACCTTTTTTTCCACTTGTCCCATTTTGTGGCCCCGTGATCCCTTTTCCTTTTATGCTGCCTTTCAGTGGTGCTGCCCCGCCCCGGTTTTTTACCCCACCCATTTACCCTGTATTCGTGCCACTGTCTGAACCTATGCTGCTGCTGTGGGGTGCTGCCGTGACCTACACACTGTGTCATTGTCCCCCTCTTGGGGCCCACCCGTTTTTGCCACCCCCGAATGTCCTTTTTGCCATGTCTGACCCCAAGCTCTGCTTGGGGTGGGAAACCCACATCCCTGGGCAAAGGGGCCACTTTTCTGACCTCATGCTGTGCTGTTGGGTGCTGCCCTGAACCCTACCCACCCTGTTTATCATTGTGAGGGGGCCCCTCCAAAAATTTTTTGGTTTTTGGGCCCACTCCTTTTTTGCCCCCTCCTTTTTTTAAAGTAATGTTTCCACTGTCCCTTTTTCCCCATCTTTTCTTTTCCTTTTTTGTCTTTCTTCGAACCTACCCCCACTGTGTCATTTTGCCACTCTGTGGCCTACCTTTTTTTCCTTAAGGTTTTTTGTCCAAACCCCCAGGAAAGGGGCCCCCTTGTGGCCCCCGGACCCCCTTTTTTGGACCTCCCTTTCTGCTGTGGCTGGCCGCCCGCCCCCTTTTCCAAGCCCCCAACCCCCAGCTTGTTTTTTTTCCCGGTTTCGCTGGCAGACTTTTAGGGAAAAATTCCCCGCTTCAGTTTTTTGGGGCAGTTTTGGGGGTCTTAAGTTTACCAGGGGGAAATTTTTTAAATGAAGCCCTTTTTAAGAGCCCGGGGGCAGTCATTGGTGTCCTACTTTAAACCCCAACATTGTATGAAGACCAAAAACCAAAACCCCTCTGCAAATTTAAGCATGGCCAAAAAACTTTTTCTACAGCCCCCCTTGGGGTTGTGCAAACCGGAAATTCTTTTTTTTAAAAGTGAATTCCCTCCCGAAGAATTCGGAACGAAGTTAAATTTTTTTTGGGAAAAGGGGAAAGTGAAGAACCGAATTTTGGAAAAATTTGGCCCCCCTCTAGTTTTTAACACCATTCGGAAAAAAAGCAGACACAGAACCTTCTCCTTCCTGAGGCCCGGGAAGAAAAGGGCCTGGACCTTCCCATCTTGTTTGTAAATTTCGTTTTTTTTTTTTGGTTCGATGAAAAAAAGCATCCGTATCTGGAAATTGTAACCCCAAAAGGGTGATTTTAAACTTCTGCAAGTCCATAATTAAACTTCCTGAACTCTTGGCTTTTTTTCTTTTTGACTCCCCATGATGTTTTCACAAAAAGAAGCAGTGTGTTTTTGTGTGGTTTTAAAAAAACATCTACAGGTATGTCTCTAATTAAATTTAGATGTTGCCAAATTTAAAACCCAATTTAATTTAGAAGCTTCCCAAAAACATGGGCAAAAAAATAAGGGCCCGTCCCCCAAAATTTTTTAAAAAGGGATTGGGTTTAAAAGTGTATGTAAACTTTTTGGGCTTTGAGAAAATAATAATTTAAAGCCTTTTTAAAAAAAAAAACTTTCTCTCCCTTTATTTAGAATTTGGGAAATAGAAATATTTTTTGGTTTTAATTCTAATTTACCAAAAAAAATTAAGGTTTATTCCTGATTTCATGTCCCGATAATGAGAAAAAACTTTTAGTCTCTTTTTATAAAATGTATGGTTTGAACTGTATATATAAAAGGTAAATAATAAACAGATTAAACACCATCTGTCTACATTTTATTATACACAGTCACATTATTTTGACCACTTGCTAATAGCCACCGTTTTGCAGGGACGGGAAAAACCCAAAGAGAGGGGGTTTTTGGGGGGGGCTTTTTTTTTCCCCCCCTCAAACTTTTCACAGGGGATCGTAGCCATGATGATTGCAGTGCATCCCAAAGATACTGAAGTGTGCATAGGGGAAGATCCATTGGGCAAATGATTGAGATGGTCCCACGCTCAATTGTAGGACATTTCTAGCCGTGCACTATGTCAAATTGTCTTGCTAGAAGATCCCATCTGCCTCAGGGAAGACAAACAGCATGTAAGGGGGTTTTCGGGGAACTCCCAAGGAAAGGATTCAAATCCCAAAATTTGGGTTTAGAGGCCTGCCATATGGACAAGTATGACAGAGGATGCCACAAAAAAATTCTCCAGAACATAATTCTGCCACACCAGCTTGTGTTTATCCAACAGTGATTGCAGGATGTTTGTTCTCTAAAGTTTCTATGATGACACACCAATGTCAATCCATTCGGTGAAGCAGAAAACGTGACTCATCAGAGAAGGCAACCCTTGGCCAATCAGCAGAGGTCCAATTGTGATACGGACATAAAAATTATAGTCTTTGCCAATGCAACTTGGTTAACAGAGTAGCAGTGACCATCCGTCTGCTTTGGAGCCCCATATGCAGTATGCCCTTTATTGAAAATGTTTTTTTCGACAAAATCTGGTAGCTCCTGGTTTTATTTTGAGTGCTACCAAATTTTGCATATTTATCGGTCCCCTGTGTACCTTGGGAGGGGTACAAATTTTCCTTTTCAATCAATTTTCACATGGTTTTTCCCCAGTTTTTCCCCGTTCTTATTGAAATGGGGAAATTGGGGGCAAATCACAATTCCTTTTACCCAAGGGGGCACATGAACAGTTTACAAGCTGTGCAGTTTTTTGAAATACTGCCCATTGGGCCCCTTTAAAAATCAATAATATCCTTTTTGCACTCTGAAAAAAATCTCCTCTTTTTACCTATAACAGTGAGGGATATATGCAGACAGCCTATCACACACCTTATATATCCAAAAAAGTCAGCATAAATTTCTTTATAAAATTGTATATTTGTAACACAGGGAAATCAAAAGAATATAAGTAGAATTATTAATCCATATACATCCTATACATATGCAAAATGTGTGCTTACAAAAAATATATAATTGAATAATAATTATAATCCATCTATTATTATTATTATTATTATTATTATTATTATTATTTTATAAATAACAAAGGAAGAAAGAAAGTTACAGTAGGCAATGGCGTAAGTTACTCATACGGTTAAATAGTGAAGACTTATGAAGGGTATAATATTTTCAAAAGAGATATTCTTTTTGCAAGGTTGCTTTAAAGGTTTAAATGATGAGAGAAATTCTGATGTGTTGGAGTCGCAAGGTCCAGAATATGTTGAATGTAAAGAAGAAACCTCCAAGGTGATGATATGAGTAGCAGACAAGAAGAGAGCAGAAAACGATTTGAGGATCAAAGGTTATGTGTAGGGAGATATCAAGGGATTTGTACAGAACAAGGTGAAAAGGACAGGTTGTGAACAGCCCCGTGTGTCATTATTAGTGCAGTATTTTCAAATGAATTATCATTGCTATGAGTAACCAGTAAAGGGACTAGCAGAGAGGACAAGTAGAACAAGGATAAAGGGAATGATAAGTAGGGTAAGACAAGTAGAGGGCGCTTGAGTTTCTCAGCTACTTTCCCATAATGCCTTTTGATATGCAGATGCTTAGTAGAGGGCAAAAAGGCAATTCAAAACTCTAGACACCAATTTGGTGCGCTCCTCAAGGAGAGATGTTCCCTTTCTGAGCCCCTCATGGCCTCCCACTCAGCCAGCCAGTATCGCTCTGCACTGATAAAGGGCAAAACCCTGAAACAGCTGCATGGTTAATATCCCTTTTGCTTTCTGAAGACTCAGTGGGTCAAAAGCAAATTGAGGATTTGTTACATCCAACAGACGGTGCTTGAGCTTCTCAGCTCCTTTCCGATAATGCCTTGTGATATGCAGATGCTTAGTAGAGGGCAAAAAGGCAATTCAAAACTCTACACACCAATTTGGTGCTCTCTTCCAGGAGAGATGTTCCCTTTCTAAGTAGGGTAACTAGGCACAGTAGTTAAGACTGTAGATAAAGATGGACTAAAGATCTCTAAATGTTTTAGACATGAGGCTGCAGAGATGGATTTTGCACTAGTCTACACAGAAGATAATAGGGGCATGTACAACCATTTTTTGTTGACTGGAGGTTGAAAGATGGACTCAAAATGTCTTCAAGGTGCAAGCAGCAAGAGAAGGTAAGGACTTGGATATGTGGTCGGAGGGATGGGTGGAATCAAAGGTTATTTTAAACAAGCAAACTTGTAAGAATGTGGAAAGTGTGAAGCCACTAATTGCGATTGATAGTTGAAAACTCCATATTCACGATTGGGAAGCATTGGAAGGACAAGATAACTGGAACTCTGAAAAGCAGAGCGTTAACATCAGGAACAGAGTGGTAAATTTATATGTTGTCACATAAAGGTTATATTTAAAGCCTTGGAATTGTATATTGTAGGCACATATCTAGATGGCGAAAGAGCAGGGATTCCAGGACAGATCCTTGAGGGTCACCAGCAGAAAAGAGGAGATGGCTTAAGAGTGGAAAATTTAAAGTTGAGAAGTTATTTTGCAAAGGATTTTCTTGTCAATTAACATATAACAACTTTAGTTAACAAGGTTTTTTCCATCTGGTTGTTTTCTCAGAACCGAATAGGATGTAGAGCTAAAAAATGGGGAACTAAGTTATGCCATAACAACCTGAACAGCCAGTGTGGAGGGGTAGTGAAGACAGTATGTTAAAGTAGTTTTTAAAGGGGTTGTATTGCTACAAAGATTAGCTTTCAACATGTAGGGAACACTAAATGAAGACATTTTCCAAATATATTGCTTTGTTCATTGTTTTTTGTTAAGGAGCTACAAGTGATTTTATCATCTTCTGAGCTCTGTCTGGTTTCCCAAGTGACCGATCTGTATACTTCTTCTGCCCTGCTGTTTGTTCTATCTGATAGCAGGGAGTGACATCATCACACAGGTCAAGGCCAGCACAGAACTGTGGGCAGGGAGAGTTTGTGTGTCATCTGATCTTTTAGCCAAAATACAGTCATTTCTACTGTTTACTTTAGCTCAGCAGCTTCTCCTGTCCTGGTAGAAGGTAATTTAGCTAATCTAGACTAATAAACAGAGAAGTCTGAATACATGGAGCTCATATGCTAATTACAGACAGCTTGACCAAGAAGTGACAGAGCAAAGCAACATTATTTCATTCATGCATCCTATGAAATTATGAGATGAGACAAGCCCTTTAATGGCTTTCATTTTTTGAAAACAGAATGCAAAAAAATATCAAAAAGGGGTTAACCCCTCAAGCCCCAGACCTGAAAATGCCTTAATGACCAGCAATTTTTTTCTAGTTTTGCCTCTCTACATTTCAACAGTCATAACTTTTTTGACGCAGTTGTATGAGGACTTGTTTTATGTGGGAGAAGTTGTACTTTTTGGGGGCATAGTTTTAGTTTACATTTTTTTTTACATTTTCTCTTTTTTACACCATTCACATTTCACACTAAGAAACCTGTTAGATTAATTCCACAGATTATTACGGTCATGTGGATAGGATGAATGGAGCAGGAGAATGCCCTTTGATTATGCCACGAAAGCAGCAGGATCGGATGCTTCCTCAGCTCCCATTGGCTTACAGATACTGTGCTAGTAATAGAGCTGTGAAGCACAGCTCTGTTCCTAGCACAGCTGTGGTGCTGGGAGCTGCAAAACTCCTCTTTCTGCAGCGACGTCACTAGACCTCGCTGCAGAAAGAAGAAACGCACCGCCTGCCGTCTATAGTTGGTGGGCATTCATTAAGGAGTTAAAGATTTCATAAAACAATATAAACAGCATTTATATTGAAAAAAAATATTAGTGTAGTAGAATATCTCTTTTCTTTTGCCTTCTTTTTCGTCTATCATACGAACCACTTTTTTGCAGTGAAACTTCCTGCTTGTAGGAGTGTCAGTAGTTCTCCAGCATCTCTTTCCTACAACTCCCAGACTGCATTACAATCTAAGACTTCCCTCCACAGTTATCACTCATAGGGTCTATGTGTGTTATCCTCCCTAACTCTGTATTTACTATCATGATAATGATGATAGATAGGACTCATGAGTCACTATGTAAACTGTACAGAGCTGCAGTCATCATTTACATGACAGCAGTATAGAACCCCACCAGGACCTGCTGTCCTCTGCTCCCATTACTGTTAGTACTTTTAGTAAGATCCGAAGACACGACTGGCAGGGTCACAGGTGCAGTCGTGTGAGTATGCTTCCATGTCTTGTCTGTCTGAATTTGCTATGTCTTGGGTGGTAGGGGTGGAGGTGGGCCAAGGGGGGCCCAGTTCTGTGAGCTCGGATGTTGTGGGGTTGGGGTCCCTGGTTGGCAGGAGCTGGTGGGTAGTATGTGAGAATGGTTGGCGCGTATTCCACTTCCAGTGCAAGCTGGCGGGCCTATGTTGCCTACGGCGTCCTGGGAGAATAGGTTGATTCTGACGTCAGTGGAAGGTTCAGTTTTGGCAGTTGGTGGGACTCCGGGGGCGTTTACGCAGGGGCGAGACTCTAGTGTTATGGTGTCTTTTCAAACGGAGGACTGTGGGGATAGTGTTGGCCTTGATGATAGGGCTAAAGGTGAGGTGTACATTTGTTTCGAGGGCCTCTGGGAGCCCATTTGAAGAAAGAGGTAAAGGAAAAAAATTGGCATGATGAATACATGGAGATATTTTCCCTCCTCCCCCTGGAGAAATTTAATTTGGACAAGTGAAAAAAGGATGACAGTAAAAAGGAGGAGGAGAAGCGTCGGTGGCGTTTGATTCCATAGACATTCGCTAATTGGATGCAGGCTTTTCTATCCTGGCGAGTGATATTGGGGAGAAGTCGCCAGAGCACTGCTCAGCTCTTTTCTGTGTATGAGGGGCAGGTGTGGCTGAGGTACGACGAACAGTTAAGCCAAAGGAAGGTGGTTTGACCATCTATTCGGTGGGATCAGAAGGACATTGGCCTCTGGCTCCGGGTGATGGCTCCTACGCGCTATGGTCAGCCCTTTCATAGTGGGGCCAGTGGTACCGGCCAACATAGGGTTGGGAGATCGTTCAGCATGGCGGTGGGAAGGGGAGGTAGGACTGGGGTCTTCTGGCAGTTTAACAAGGATCAGTGCCGATTCGGAAGCAATTGCCAGTTTAAACACATTTGCTCCGTTTGTAGTGCAGACTCTCACGGTGCCTCCCATTGTCTTAGAAAGGGAAAGGACAGGGGTGCCAATCCTCAGGGGAGTGGCACCAGTGAGGGTAGTCATGATGGAGGATTATCTAAATAGGTTTCCCAACCAGGGTGCGGCAAAATAGTTGCGGGACGATTTTAGTTTTGTTTTTCGGATTCCTCCCTCCTGTGGTCCATTTTTCCACTAAGAATCTGCGTTCGGCATTGCTTCGTCCAGCACTGGTATAGGAAAAATTAGCGAAGGAAGTGGCATTGGGCAGGATGGCGGGTCCGTTTTCGCCAGTTCCGGTGCCCAATTTGATTGTTTCGCCGCTGGGCATGGTACCGAAAAAAGAGCTGAATATATTTCAATTGATTCATCATTTGTTTTTTCCTAGAGGTCAATCGGTTAATGACGGGATTGATCCCGATCTTTGTTCGATTGAGTATACCCCATTTGATACAACAGTTTAGTGGGTTTGTTTTTACGGTTATGGGGCATTAATGGCTAATATATCAAATCACGGCCATACATATATTAATATGGGACACACCACTGAGGCCTGTGTTGGAGTCTCCCAACTACCAACTTCCAATAATGTCCAATGCAATCATAGATAGGCCATAATAATTTTCAAAAAACTCCTTTAAATATTGCAAAAATGTTTTCTTTTTAATAAATTAATTCAGTGCAACACATTAATACTCTTTTATATCATATAAAGGGTTATAAAAACCTGTGGTGTGTTCACCGTTCCATGCAGTTCTTAGTCCATAATAGAATCCATATGATGGATCCAAAACATATTATAAAGTGTCACTTTCTAAGACAGAAAAAATGCAGCCTAGCGGAGGTAACCACACGCTGGAGGTAACGATTTTGGGTCCTTCCCCCTTCAGGAATTGATTTGGAATATCCGTTTCGATTTCTTGAGACTTTGGTTACTCTATCCAGATATGATCACGGTTTGGTCGGACATTGTTCCCCGGCGGTACTGGGGCAATGTGCATTCGGTGGTCGGTGTCAACAGAAGTCGTATTATGCTTTATTGGGCGATAGGGGCCTTTGTTGCATGGAATGGTGGCCTTTTTGTTCGCCACCAGGATCTGGGGTCCAGGGAGGGTAACTTTCGGAGAGATGAAGGTGTGCACTTGAACGCTGTGAGTCTGGATCTGTGGGCTTTAGTTATTCTGGACGGTATTGAAAAGGTATTGGGGCTGTGGGGTGCGTCGCATGTATGAGGGGTCATCCATGCTTGCGGTGGCTTGGGGTCTTTGGAGTTGGTGAAAATCGGTGGGGGAGGCAGACCTAATTTTGTCTCCTCTAGTTTGTTGGCCCTTTGAAGGCTGGTCTGACGAAGGTGGGGCTCTACAGGGCGGTTTCCTTGGGAGCTGGTGGAGAATTGGTAGTCACCGGAGGTGGCTTTTGGTGCCCTTGAGTCGGGGGTGACGGCTGAGGGCAATGCAAGGAGAATGAACGATAGGATTTCGCCAGACCTACGTTAGCTCCAAGGACCTCAGCCCCATTGTTCTAGTTTGGGAATGTTTAAAGTGTTTCTGGAAATGTTTGTGGGTGGGAGGTATGCATGAGTTACTTTGATGCATACCTATATTTTATGATTATGTGTATTTTATATAGGTTTGTTAATAAAATGGCTGCTGTGGCCAATTCATCCAACCCTTGTCTCGGTGTCCTTATTGAGGGATTGGGAAAAGGGACAGGCCAGTAAGAATAGCCATGGTTGGGGAGGATTGATAAAAAGGGGGGGAAGTAGGCGCTGCACGGGATCAAGCTTTTTGCTACAGCCACAGAGATCGGAGGTGGCCAATTCGCTCTGCTTCACTTCTATGGGAGTTCAGTGTACAGCTAAATACATTTGCTCGACTCAGAAATCCCATAGATGTGAACAGAAAGAGCCACACACTGGCGGCCACTTCTCCACAGCCACAATCCTATTTCCCCAACATGGGAAGCCCTCTTTATAGACTTACAGTTTTAAGAACACCATGGAAACTTGTGTTCTATGGACCATAATGAAATAACTTATGGCTCTGGTATGTTAAAGGATCCCAGCAGTTTCACTGACTTCAAAAGAGATAATAGCCACATAAATCTGCAAACAGGGGTCACCTAATGTTTACCATGGGACTACCCAAGAAGTGATATTGAATGATTCTGTTCAAATATTGTAGTACAAATAATGAATTTATATCAAATATGTTTCTGTATTAAATATATTGTATAGGTATTTTTTTGAATAAGGAAGCATATTAATTTGCCATCACAGAATTGGCAGGCAATCGTAAACAATTAACTGAATGGATCTGAGGCAGAGATGACGGTTTATCTTGCAAAAGAAACCTGTCCGTTTTATTCTACCTAAACTGCAGTGTAAAAGTGTGAAGAAATCAGTCGATACCTTTTAGAGGCTAACTTAGTATATTTGATGGTAAGCCTTTGAGAGTACTAGCTCTCTTCTTCAGACATGGTGTTATACGAGAAATTGAAAATTCACATACTTTTTATACACATAAGACATGGACCTTCAAAGGATCGCAAAGTCTTGAAAAAAAATAAAATAAGCAGAGAAGCTAGAACAGGTCAAAAAATAAACAATCCTCAAACTTGTGAGGTGAGACCAGAGGATCCTTAACTCTTGCTGTTGTCTATTTTTCCCAAACTGATGGGGTTTTGTGGCCCCCTAAACAGATGAGTTTTAAAACATAGGAAGCATGAAGTAACCCTGGATATTGAGCCCATTTTTGCCAAAACTTACATTTTTTGCATTAGCTTATATTTTTAAAGATTAAGAAAACTATAGTCATAGCAAAAAAATTTCCAGCTCTTTTGGGGCCCCGAAATTGAGGGGGCCCAAATTTTAAATTTCCAAAAAATGAAAACTTTTTTGGTTTGGAAAAAAAAGGGAAATTAGGGGGGAAACCCCTGTAAATTTAATCTCGGGCCCAAAAGTCGGGGGGCACCTTTCCCGGTTTTTCCGGGGTTTAAACTGGGACTGATTTTTTTTTCGGCAATGGGGCGCGCTCATTCATCCTATGTAAAGTCCGCCGGGCCTCGCCAGTGTTAAGAGGGCCCGTTTTTCCGGGGGCTTAGGGGCCTTGGTTCGCTTGTTGGATTGAGGTTTGGGGTCATAATGGGGGAAAGTTCCCTTGCCCCCCGTAGTTTTGGGGGCAGTGGCGGGGACATGGGCACGTCGGGACTGCGCCTCACATGTATTCCGATTAAGACAGGGGGGAGAACTCGAAAAAATCATTAAAAAAAGTCCTGGCGAGTAAAAAATAAAAAAATCGCCTTTATAAAGGCAGAAAACATTCTCAAAAATGAAGGGTCAAACCTCAAAAATAAAAAATAAAAAAAAATCACTTTTCCCCAAAAAACTTTTTGAAAGGGGCTAAATCAAGAAAACCCCAAAATTGGGAAATTGCCGGAAATAAGTAAAACAAATTCTGAAAGCTATTTTCCAAATTTGGGCGGAGAAAACCCCAGTTTGCCAAAAAAAAATGGGGGAACCAACAGAATAAACCATTAAAAACCTTTAAAAAGTTTTTTAGAAAAATTTTTCAAAATTTTTTACTCCCAAACAAATAAAGCCGGGACCCATACAGGGGAAAGGGGCAATAAAAAAAGGGGTAAAAAGAAAAAACTGGTATTTTTAGTGGGGGGTTTTAGACCTAAACGGGGGCCCCCCTTGGCTATGGGGGGGCCCAATTTCCCCGGGTAAAGAAAAAAAAAAAGAAACCCGGGAAAACCCATTAAATTTAAGCCCTTTGGAGAAGGGGTTTTTCGGGGTTGGGAAAAAAACCAAATTTCAAAATTTCCAAAAAAAACCCGGGGGCCCCCTTGGGGTTTTCAAAATAAAAAAATTTAAAAATAAAAACTGAAAAGAGTGATTGGTTGAGCAGCGGGGGGTTTGGGTATCGCAGCCCAAACAAAAGCGCGAAACTTTTTCTTCCCCTTGGGAGTCAAAGGAGAGATGGGGGGGAAAAAACAATCTCGGGGTCACGCCGTGGGGGCATGGAATATGAATAAAAAAAACATTTTTTTTTAAATGTAAATATTCCCCCCCCCAAAAATGGGGCTCAAATATTCTATAAACATAAATCAATTCAATCCCCAACAAGGGGTTTGTCCCGAGGGCCGGCGGGTACATCGGGAAAATTTCAATAGAGGGAATTGGCCGGGAAATACAGTTAAATTCCCCAAAATTTTGTAAGCTATTCCATTGGGCGGGGATAAAAACCAAACCCAAACAAAAGGAAACGACAAAAACCCCTTAAAGCTATTTGGGAAAAATTGTGACCAATCAAAAACAAAGGGGGACCTTTTAAAAAAAAGTAAAAAATAAGAAAAAAGCCCGGGTTGGTTGAGGCTAGCGGGGGGGCTTGGGAGTCCCGGAAACAAGCGCGAGCTAATTCTTTTCCCCTTGGGAGTCTATGGAAAAGATGGGCCAATGCAATCCCCGGCGCTCGCGCCGTTTCGGCATGGAGTTTATAAAAAAAAAAAAAATTTTTATTAAATGTAAATCATTTATCAGATAAAGAGCTCAAAACCCTTTTCTAAAAAAAAATCAGTTTAAAACCCGAACAACCGGGTTTTTCCCAGGCCGGCGCTACATTGGGAATTTTTAAAAGAGAATTTTCCGGGGAAAAAAAGTTTAAATTCAAATTGTTTAAGCTCTTCTATGTCCCATAAACCCGCCAATCAGAAAAAGGAGCGACAGTGGGGCCCCTTCTAACCCCTTGGGGGGAGGAAAAAGACCAATCGAAAGGGCGACAGTGGGGGCCCCTTTTAACCCCATGGAAAAAAAAATTTACCAAACAAAAATTTAAAGGCGGGGCAGGGTTTAAAAAACAGTAAAAAGGCAAAAAGAGTGATTGGTTTTAAGCCGGCCCCGGGGGGTCGTTCCCCCTTAGCCCAATCAGAGCGCGGCTACTTTCTTTATAAAAAGTTCTATGGGAAAAGAAATTCAAGGGGAGGGTCTGTTTTTTGATTGGTAAGGTTAAAAAAAGGCGCGGTTTTTAAAAGGGGAGGGGACGCCCCCCCATGGGTTTTCCCAATGCAATTGAAAATAAAAGTGTACATGGGCCCAAAAACAAATGATAATTTCGCCCGAAGTTTTCCCCATTTGATAAAAATAATAACAAATTTGGGGGGGAACAAAAAAAAAATTAATTCAATAAAATCATGTTTTATTTCTTTATTTTCGTTTTTGGCCCAAAGGGTCAATAAATATGGGTGTAAAGAAAATTAAAGAAATAAACCTGATTTTATTTATTTTTAAAATTTTTTTTTGTTACCCCCCAAAAAAAATTTTTCATTTTTAATACAACTCGGGACAAAATTCTGTATTTTTAAATTTTGGGGTTTTTTGGCCCCTGTACATTTTTATTTCGATTGGGAAAATTTTAAAAAACCCCTAGGAGCATCCTTCTCTCCCCATTGAACCAAATAACCCGCCCCTTTTAAGTTAGCCAATCACAAAAAAGAGCTTGGCTCTGCATTTTTTTTTCCCCTAGAAAAATCTATGAGAAAAAGTAGCTCGGCTTCTGATTGGGTAAGCTGGCGAGCCCCCGCCCTTTTAACCAAAACAGGGTTTTTCTGCCTTTTTTAAAATTCCCTTTTTAAAAAGTCCCGGGGCCCTTTAATATGAGGGTCAAAATTTTTCTCCTAGGTTAGAATGGGCCACCCGCGCTCCTATTTTTTTTGGGGGTTTGGGCAAAATTTTCCCAAAAGGTTTAAATGGGCCCTGTCGCTCCTATTCTGATTGGGTGGTTTTTGGGGGACCAAAGAAAAAGAGTTAAACAATTTGAATTTCTGTAAATTTTCCCGGGAAGTCTTCTATTGCAATTTTTTTTTTTGCGCCGGTCCCCGGCACAAAAAGCGGGGTTTTTCGGGGTTGAACTGATTTTTTTTTTAGAAAGGTTTTAGCTCTTTTTCTGATAAAGATTTTTTCACTTTAAAAAAATTTTGGGGTTTTTTTTTTCATACTCCCTGCCCCCTCGGGGCTAAACGCCGGGATTTTTCATTGGGGCCCAAACTCTCCCCTAGACCCACAAAAGGGGGAATTTGCTCGCGCTCTGATTGGGGTGGGATAGGCAAGCCACCTTAGTCACCCAAAAGCTCTTTTTTAGTATTTTTACTTTTTTTTGAAATGCCCCGCCTTTTATTTGATTGGTCAAAACTTCTCCCAAGGGGTTTAATGGGGTTTTTTTTCGCTCCTATTTTGATTGGTCAATTCTCCTCCATAGTTTATAATGGGTTTTTGTCGCTCCAATCTGATTGGCTGGTTTATCCCGACCAATGAGAATAGCTTACAGAATTTGAATTACTGAAATTTCCTGGCAATTCTCTCTATTGTAATTCCCGATGTAGCGCCGGTCTCGGTGACAAACGCGTTGTTCGGAATAGAATTGATTTATGTTTATAGAATTTTTTGACCTCTTTTCAGAGGATATTTTACAACAATAAAAATGTTTTTTTTATTCATACTCCATGCCGCACAGCGCTGAGCGCCGAGATTGCATTTCGCCATCTCTCCATAGACTACAATGGAGAAGTACTCGTGCTCTATGGCTGGAAAGCCAAGCCCCGCTACTCACCCAAATCAGCCTTTCAGATTTTACTGTATTTGACTGTCCCCCCTTTTTTTTTTTTTTTTTTTTTTTTTTTTGATTTATGATTGGTCAAACTTCCATAGTTAAATGGTCCCTCGCTCTATCTGATGGCCGAATAGCCAAGCCCCACAGCTCAGCCATCAGCTCTTTTTTGCATTTTTACTGAAATTTGAACTGTCCTGCCTTTGATTCTGAATTGGTCAATAGTTCTCCATATGTTTTAATGGTTCACTGTCGCTCATATTCTGATTGGCTGGTTTATGCCAACCAATGAGAATAGCTTTAAGATTTTGAATTACTGTATTTCCCAGCAATTTCCAATATCCTAATTCCTGATATTGCGCCGTTCTAGATTTTTGCAAGTTGATTTTTTTTTTAAAATAATTTTTTTATTTTGAGGTTGAGCTCTTTTCTGACAATGTTTCCGCCTCATAAAGGCGATTTTTTTTTACTCATACTCCATGCTGCACGGAGCGGAGCACCGAGATTTCTCTTGCGATCTTCTATGTTTCCTCGCATGTTCCGTTCTTGCTTCACTTCGCCGCCGCCGGAGCATTTAGACCAGAATAAACTAGGTCTGACTGTCGGAGCTGGCGAGCGCTGCATTGCGCCGCGCTTTGGCAAGCCGCCATCGTACATGCCTCGCGGTTTTCAAGCGCGCCGCGTCCTGCCCCGGAACGCCTACACCGCGTAAACACCGCGCCCATTGCCCGCCCCTTCATGCGGGCCGCAGCTGAAAGTGCCGAACGCTGCGCCTAACACTGCATCCCTGCGTCCGACAGGAGGATTCGGGCCGGGAGGCGCAGTTTACTCCTAAAAACAGGCGAAAAGCCCGTTCATACATGTCGCCCTTAGTGTTTTTCTGTTATCTAGAACTGTGTAGGTTTTCAGATTTATGGCGGTATTATTGCCACTTATGCTTCTGTTTTAGATTTGTGTCATTACATGGTTATGGCCCATCTTATTTTGCTATGGGACTCTATAATTTTAGTTACACTCCTGCCATCAAATATACTTATTTAGCCTATAAAAGGTATCACCTGATTTCTTCAGTCTTCTACTGCATCTATAGTTAACACAATACAACATTATTCTACTAAACTGCAATGTGAAATAGTCCTGTGCAGGAGTTTTTAGTCTGGTAAACCAGGAGGCAAAATAGGAGAAAGAAGTAAACCGCACTAGAAATCCCTGAGGGGTTAAAGTCCCAACATCCTAACAACTGAGAGAAGGAGAGGGGAAAGTAAAAAAAAAAAAAAAAAAAAGGAAGAGAGGTTCAAAAGAGAGGGGAATTAGGGAAAGTATGGAACAGAATGTGTAGAACCAGGTGGACGTACTTCATAGTATAAGAAAGTTGAAGTATTTGAACACAAAAGTCTGTGTGGCTCCTGTGAAGTATCAATGAATTATCCCTAACATACTCTTCTGAGTACCATGGGGGGGATTGAATAACCTACCTATCTACCATGGGCCCACCTATAGCCTACCTATCTACTTACCAGGGACCCACCAATAGCCAACCTACCTATGTGGAGCCCAGCTATAGCCTACCTACCTACCTGGAGCTCACCTATAGCCTACCTACCTATGTGGGGCCCACCTATAGCCTACCAACCTACCTTGGGCTCACTTATAGCCTACCTTCCTATAGCCTGTCTATGTGGGGCCAACCTAAAACCTGCCTTCCTTCCTGGGGCCCACCTATAGCCTATGTACTTAGCTACCTGGGGCCCACAAATAACCTACCTACCAGGAGTTCACCTACAGCTTACCTACCTGAGGCCCACCTACAGCCTACCTACCTAGCTACCTGGGGCCCACTTACAACCTACTTACCTACCCACGTGGGGCTCACCTACAGTCTACCTACCTAGGGCCTAGCTACAGTCTACCTAGCTACCTGGGGCCTATTTGCCAGAGGCCTCCCTATCTACCTACCTGGGGTCTAACTACTGACTACCTAGGGCCAATATTCCTACCTACCTACCTGGAGCCTACCTACATGGGGCCTATCTACTGCCTACCTGGGGCATAACTGCTGCCTTCCTACCTGGACCCTACCAACCTACCTACCTAAGGCCTACTAATCTATTAACCTCGGGTCTACCAACCTATCTATCGGGGGTATATCTATCTATCTATCTATCTATCTATTTTATCTATCTATCTAGGGCTTACCTAAAATAAATAGGTAAAATAAATATGAGGGGTACAGGCCATAGCTGTAGCACAGTCTCCATGGTGTTAGTCCTCTGTTCCTCCCCACCCTTCTATTAGACTGGGCCTCTAAGCTATGGCGTGTACCCACTCTCCCACCCATGGGAAGTTTGTACAGAGGTGAGGGTCAGTGAGGGAAGTACTGGAAAAGTGAAGATTCTAAGGTATTTGTGTCCAAATCTGCAGAGACGAGTGGTGGCCGTGAGAAGTCATCATGTTGTGTTCTGGTGGTATAACCGGGTCCTTATGTAGTGGTGTTTTATCGGTTATGTTGGTCTTGATATAATGGTATATGTTTGGTAGCAGTATGATGGTGATATGTATGGTGATATATTTGCTCTTTGTGTTATCTAGTTATCTGACTATTAGTAAGAGGTCTCGGTAAATGTTCGTGGTCGGTGGGGGGAGAGGGCCCCATGCAAAAGCCCAGGCTTCTCTAGTTACGCCCCTGGGTAGAACGTAGCAAACAGCACAAACAACTGGGTAAAGGGTGCTGGGAGTAGTGTCCCTAAAAGGCCCATAGTCAGGTGTGATTAGCTGGAGAAAGACTGGGTGACGTGCTCTGCCTTTAAATCAGAAGGAGCCAGTGTGCACACCCCCTAGGGGACAGCTGTGAGCATTCAGCCACAGCAAGTAGAAGCGGGGAGAACATGTCAGCGAGGAGACTGGCAGGAAGGTAGCTGGGATCGGGACAGGTAAGGAATGAAGCGGGCAGCACCGTGGACCAGCACGTGGACTGCAGGGTATCCCATTGAGAGAAGTGGCCGCAAAAACAGACCACTGCGCATGACGCTACAATTAAAAGAGGAAAACCAACTTCTCTGGGAAGACCTAAAGTCCTAAAGTTTCTCATAAGTGTCCAACAGTGGGAGACTACATCAGAAAAGGGACGCCTCCTTCTTACCATCCTTAATGTGCACCAGTGGACCATGAACAAGGGATTAGGTTTTACCTCAGCTGGTAGATTTAAAAAAAGAAGAAGAATGAAGAAGTTTTAATCAAGAGATTTAGATATCCAGTGCTGTAAGACACACATGCTCAGAGATTGTAAAGTTTGTTTTTTATCTGGAAAATTAATGCTGCCATGTGATTTATGTTACTGCAAAATGTAAGTAATATGTAATTTTCCTTGCCACGTAAAGGATCTAAAAAGTCTGTTCCATTTTTTTGTGTCAAGGCCATAAGAATATAGGTAAGATTTGTAATAATATAGAAGTGTTCGGAATATTATCATTGTTTGGGCCCACCCAAACGACAAGGACGGATTTTCTTGAGGTTGGATGTCAAAGCGGCATTTTTGGAAAAAAAACGTAAAAGATGTTCAATAATCCGTCATATTTCATATTACAAAATTCCTCCCAAACATTTCCTTGTCGGATCCACGTCCAAAACCTCATGCAGATGAATGGGGCTTGTTTTCTGACTGTAAATCCATGACGATGTGGTTTTAGGATTCAGGATCCGACAAGTATTTTGACATTTGTCCTGTGGACTTACCCTTAAATGGTCAGCCCTGCTTGTAAATGATAGTGAGAAATTTAGACCATGACCCACATTTAGGGACTAAATAGGGCTTCCCGACTGGAGTAATGTGTGTTTTACTCTAACAGAGAAAAGACACTGTGAGAGCTAGGCATGAAGAGTATACTAGCATAAGGAGAGGAATCTGATATGTGGCTTCTTCCTGTCTAGCTCAGCTTAGCTGAGAAGGCTTGGGCTCTGGTTAAGAATATCGAGGTTAGTATTTGTACATTGTACTTCTGGGCACTCCAGGGAGGTTGCACTTCTTAGATATGACAGCACTAGAGGTTAATGGGTTCCTGGTCATTTTACATTTGATTGGTCTCAAATCTTTGCCAGATAATTAGCTTTTTTCTCAACATGTTTTCCTGTTAAGTATGTGCAACAAAACGTTTGATGGTTCGGTGATCACGCCCTAATAATATTAGCAATTTCAAGAGTGCTGCATTCCTCTGAAAAACTTTCTACAATTTTTTACTTTTCAGAGTTACTTAAATCATTTTTTTGGGCCAATTTTACCTGAGGAAAAAAAGCTGCCTAACAATTAGGCACACTTGATATAGGGTGTTGATCTACTTCGACCACAACCTGCCTTGTTACATAAGTACACATTCCCTGATATGTTTCATTCCAGTGAGCATTCACGTCTATACAGCTTTGAACTGGAAAATATGCATAAGAATTATGATATGGTCAAAAGAGTCATTTGTAGCCTAATAATTGTGCAGACAATGTAGCTAAACAAAAAATGGTCAGTTCTTCAGTGGAATTGAAAGCACTGTTAATAATACAAAGTAGAGAGTTTTAAGCAAATAGATACAATTTCCATTAAAATAATTAGCACCACATATTACCTACCTATTATGTGTGCACATTGATTTATAGGTTGTACATCCCATTCCTATTAGTCTTTCACACAGACTGATGTTAGCTATTTAACAGCTTAATAATGAAAGATCTACATAGGGCAAAGCATTAGTAAAAAATCATATCAATACGTTGCGTGTCCATCTCACAAATGACAAAGAAGTGATACAAGCGTGGTTAGACTCTAACATTTTAAATGTCAGTCTTATTACATGGGAGTCAGTTGAGACTATGGGACGTCAAAGGTGGAGTTGTGCCCTCTTTCTAAATGACTGTGCTGCTCCACCCTTTTGTCCTGCTCTCTGCTGGGGTGCACATTTGTGGTCATGGAATGAGTCAGAAGTGCACTAGCCAATAATACTGATCAAATCTAATCTAAGTCTCTAAATGATTGATGAATCACCAAAAAAGTATGTTAAAGTGCAAATTAAGGAGAAAGGCGACATTACTTACACTTCTGTGTTCAAGCTCCAAGTAAATAACTAGGCTGCCTAGTGCCTAACATTAAAGGAGTTTAATCGTTTGAAGTGTTCATGCTCTTCAGCTAATTCTATGAGATTGAATTTGAAATCCGGGGGGGTTTTTTTCCCCACAGTTGTGCTCTCCGCCAGGATTTGTTCTCCCCTCTCAGGCATGTGTCTCCTGCCAGGAGGTGTGTCTCTCCTCCAAGGTGGGTCTCACTTCCCGGAGGGAGTTTCTCCCCTCGCAGGGGTGTCTCTCCTGCAGGAGTGAGTTTCTCCCCAGCAGGGTGTCTCTCCTTCGGGGTGGTCCTCCTCTCAGCAGGGTTTTTCTCTCCCGTCAGGGGGTGAGCTCTCGTCCCCAGCAGGGGTTGTCTCTCCTGTCAGGGTGTGTCCCCTCCTCTCACAGGGGTTCTCTCCGCCCCGGGGGTTGTCTCTCCTCCGCAGGGGTGTCTAACATTAAGGAGTTATCGTTTGAGTGTCATGCTCTCTCAGCTAATGCTATGAGATTGAATTTGAAATCCAGGGAGGTAGTTTCTCCTCTCAGCAGTTGTGTCTCACCTGCCAGGAGGATTGTCTCTCCTCTCATCAGGCATGTGTCTCCTGCCAGGAGGTGTGTCTCTCCTCTCAGCAGGCGTGTCTCTCCTGTCAGGAGGTGAGTCTCTCCTCTCAGCAGATGTGTCTCCTGCCAGGAAGGTGTGTCTCTCCTCTCAGCAGGTGTGTTCTCTCCTGCCAGGAGGTTGAGTTTCTCCTCTCAGCAGGTGTGTCTCTTCCTGCAGGAGGGAGTCTCTCCTCTCAGCAGGTGTGTCTCTTCCTGCCAGGAGATGTGTCTCTCCTCTCAGCAGGCGGTGTCTCTCCTGTCAGGAGGCATGTCTCTCCTCTCAGCAGGCTGTCTCTCCTGTCAGGAGGTGTATCTCTCCTCTCAGCAGGTGTGTCTCTCCTGTCAGGAGGTGTATCTCTCCTCTCAGCAGGTGTGTCTCTCCTGTCAGGAGGTGTATCTCTCCTCTCAGCAGGCGTGTCTCTTCTGTAAGGAGGTGTGTCTGTCCTCTCAGCAGACGTGTCTCTTCTGTCAGGAGGTGTGTCTCTCCTCTCAGCAGGTGTGTCTCTCCTGCCAGGAGGTGTGTCTCTCCTCTCAGCAGGTGTGTCTCTCCTGCCAGAAGGTGTGTCTCTCCTCTCAGCAGGCGTGTCTCTTCTGTCAGGAGGTGTGTCTCTCCTCTCAGCAGGGGTGTCTCTCCTGCCAGGAGATGTATCTCTCCTCTCAGCAGGCGTGTCTCTCCTGCCAGGAGGTGTGTCTCTCCTCTCAGCAGGGGTGTCTCACCTGCCAGGAGATGTATCTCTCCTCTCATCAGGCATGTCTCTCCTGCCAGGAGGTGTGTCTCTCCTCTCAGCAGGTGTGTCTCTCCTGCCAGGAGGTGTGTCTCTCCTGCCATGAGATTTGTCTCTCCTCTCAGCAAGTGTGTCTCTCCTGCCAGGAGGTGAGTTTCTCCTCTCCGCAGGCGTGTCTCTCCTGTTAGGAGGTGTGTCTCTCCTCTCAGAAGGCGTGTCTCTTCTGTCAGGAGGTGTGTCTCTCCTCTCAGCAGGTGTGTCTCTCCTGCCAGGAGGTGAGTCTCTCCTCTCAGCAGGTGTGTCTCTCCTGCCAGGAGGTGAGTCTCTCCTCTCAGCAGGCGTGTCTCTCCTCTCAGCAGGCGTTTCTCTGCTGTCAGGAGGTGTGCCTCTCCTCTCAGCAGGCGTGTCTCTCCTCTCAGCAGGCGTGTCTCTCCTCACTGAAGAGCTGTGACATCATAATTCTGTATTTGCAGTAGAAGGGAAAGGTTGTCTGGACAGAACAGATCTGCAGCCTCCTGCAGTGTTCTCTTGTGTCTGCAGAGCCTTCACCTCCAGGCTCCACAAGCTCCTTGCTGTACTATAACCAGTTATACACACAGCCAGAACTGATGAAACACATGTGAGAAATGCACACTGCCCCCCCCCTCCTCCTCGGTTATCGGGCAGGCGACTGTGTGACTGGGTTATATGGATGGAACACAGGATATAAGACTGTGTTATATGAAGATATCTATGAGTTAAAAAGTCAGTAATAAGTCAGATCATTCACCTTAGAGCTGGGAGATGAGTATAGAGCCAGCAGCCCTCTCACATAGCTGGTTTTACTTTTCGTTTTAACAGCTCAGAGGGGAGTAAACACAGAGGGCGACATGTATGAAGATCGGCATGTCGGAGCGCCCGTTTTGCGCCAGATCAAACGTGAAAGCTGCGCCTCATGTATGTCGGCGCCCGAGGTGCGCTCATACATGCGGTGTAAAGTTCCCTGCGCCTCACCAGTGTGTGAGGTGCAGTGCAGGACTTAGGCGCAGAAGGGACTGCGCCTAACATGTATTCCGATTCGAGACAGGCTGGAAAACAGCGAGAAATCATTAAACATGTTAGTGAATAACAAAAAGAGTTGTCTTTAAAATGAATCAATGAAGAAAGTGAAAAATCAAAGCTGTCTAAAAGTGATTAAATGTATTGAAAAAGTTGATTATTTAAAATTCAAGGGAAAATATATAAGATCACTAAAGAAATAAATCTCAGCTCTCAGCTCCGTGACACATGGAGTATGAATAAAAAAAAATATTTTTATTATGTGTAAAACATTATCTGAAAAAGAGCTCAAACCTTCTAAAAAAATACATGAAAAAAATCAATAACGGCGCAACAACAGGAATTGGGATATAGGAAATTGCTGGGAAATACAGTAATTCAAATTCTGTAAGTGCTTCTCATTGGTCGGCATAAACCAGTCAGACTTTGTCCCATTGTAGTCTATGGAGAGATCGGGGCACTGATCGGGGCCGTGCGGCATGGAGTATTAGTAAATAAATAGTTTTTATTAAGTGTAAAACATTCTCTGTAAAAGAGCTCAAACCTTCTAAAAACATACATTAATAAAATCAATAACAACGCGCTTGTCGCTGTTACTGGCGCTACATCAGGAATTACGATATAGAGAATTACCTGGAAATACAGTAATTCAAATTCTGTAAGCGCTTCTCATTGGTCGGCATAAACCAGCCAATCAGAATAGGAGCAACAGTGACCCATTATAACCTATGGAGTAGTATTGACCAATCACATGAAAAGGCGGGACAGTTCAAAATACAGTAAAAAAAGGCAGAAAAGAGCTGATTGGTTGAGCTAGCGGGGGCTTGGATATCCTGGCCAATCAAAGTGCGAGCTACTTTGTTCCATTGTAGTCTATGGAGAGAACTGGGCAATGAAATCTCGTCTCTCAGCTCCGTGAGACATGGAGTATGATTAAAAAAATCATTTTTATTAGGTGTAAAATATTATCTGTAAAAGAGCTCAAACCTTCTAAAAACATACATATATAATTATATTAATATTTTTATATAATTATTATTATTATTAATAAGATATTTTTAGTAGCGCCATTGAATCCAGGACGCTGACATTCGGGGGTACAACTTTTACAAAATCAAACGAGACATTTAAAAGGGGATAATGACAATTGGCACGACAGAGGGGAGAGGACCTCCCCGCGGGTTTAAACAATCTAAAAGGAGGGGGAAAGAGGACAGGAGGTGGGGGGCGACATTTTTGTGGGGGAAGGTAGTGACAATCACAAACATCACTCAAACCAACAACACGTTGTCGCCGTCACCGGTGCTACAAAGGAAATTTGGGATTTTAAAAAACCCGCCGGAAATACAGTAATTCAAATTCGTAAGCTTTTCTCTTTGGGTCGGCAAAAACCAACCAATCAGAATAGGAGCGACAGTGAACCATTATAACCATTATAAACTTGAGAACAAGTACAAAGGCGGGCAACAAAAATAATAAAAGGACTGGGTGGACTACAATACCCAGAAAGATTAGCAAGGTTAGGGTTATTTAGTTTAGAGAAAAGACGGCTTTGGGGGGACATAATAAATATGTTTAAATACATCAAAGGTATATATAGATATATGGATATCTCTCCCAAGATTTATTTATACCCAGGGCTGTATCTAGAACAAGGGGGCATCCTCTACGTCTTGAGGAACGAAAGTTTCTACATAAACATAGAAAGGGATTCTTTACTGTAAGAGCAGCGAGACTATGGAATTCTCTGCCAGAGGAACTTGTCATGCTGAATTCAATAACAGAGTTCAAAAAGGGTTTGGATGCATTTCTGGAGCGTAATAATAAAACAAGTTATAGTGTCTAGGATTCTGGAGAGGGGTCATTGATCCAGGGATTTTTCCGATTGCCAGATTGGATTCGGGAAGGAATTTTTCCCTAAAATGAGGACAATTGGCTTCTACCACATTGGGGTTTTTTGCCTTCCTCTGGATCAACACCTTAGCACAACAGGCTGAACTGAATGGATGTCTTGTCTTTTTTCGGCCTTACAAACTATGAAACCTATGGAGAAGTATTGACCAATCAAATGAAAAGGAGGGACAGTTCAAAATACAGTAAAAAAGGCAGAAAACAGCTGATTGGTTGAGCCCAGGCGGCAGATATGAATCCACCAATCATATGTAGTGCGTCTATTTTGAGTGGAGCAAGAAGGGCGTGATAGAAGGGCGCCCTAAAAGTTATTACTGTCTATGGGAAATATTCTAGTACTGTGATTGGTTGGGGGGAAGAGGGGCTCCTCCTGCTTAGCCAATCAGCGGGTGAGCGACTTATCTCATAGAGTTGTATGGGGAAAAGAAATGCAGAGCGAGCTCTGTTTGTGAGTGGCTAAGTTAAAAGAGGCGCAACTATTTGGGCCAATGGGAGAGCGAGCGACGCTCTTATGGGTTTTCTAATGCAATCTATAATAAAACTGTACATGCCCAAAATCAAATGATAAGACTCACGAAGTTGTACCGATCTCTATATAAAATGAACAATAATATGGGGGTAACGAAAATAAACAAATAAAAATGAATTCAATTAATTTATTTTTATTTCTTTATTTTCGTTAGCCCCATATTATTGATCATTGGCTAACGAAAATAAACAAATAAATATGAACTCATTGAATTCATTTTTGTTTATTTTCGTTACCCCCATATTATTGTTCCTTTTTTCGGTACAACTTCGTGAGTCTTATCATTTGATTTCGGACATGTACAGTTTTATTATAGATTGCATTAGAAAACCCATAAGAGCGTTGCTCGCTCTCCCATTGACCCAAAAAAGTGCTTATTTTTTACTGTCCCCATCATTACAGATATGATCTCTGAAGCGAGAAAACCCATTTAATGTCAAGCCGCCCTGTTATCATGTGTTATCTCTATCGGAAGTGGACAGCGACCTTAAGCTATAGAAGTGGGCCTTCCTCCAGGGTTAAAGAAAGTTAGGGTTCTGAGCACTTTCTACTATTAAAAGATAAATACACACATTTCTGTTAAGGGCCCTGTTGTTTTTTAGTGGTAAACAGCATTAGGTGGCTTTGGTTACTATCTATTCTGTCTGATTTCTATGTTGCACATTGTTAATTAATTTGGTATACTTTATGATTAGTTGTAGGGTATGTTCCTATGTGGAAAAATCATGGAATCTGCATGGACTGTAAAATTCACTGATGGATTTTGCTGCTTTTTTAACTCAGATTATCCTTACTTCAGTAAAGCTAATCACACATCTTGGCTGTCCGAAAGGGAATTTAAGCATATTCATCACCTTATTTTTTTTTACACCATGCAGATTTAAAATTTAGGTTTGAAAATTCTGCATTGTCTGCACTAAGGAACTGATTTTCCATTTAACATAATGGAACACAAATTGCAATCGGATTTGGACGCTTCGAATTCTAAGGGGGACATGTCTGAAAACTGTCTTGGTCTAAAACTTTTCTTGTTGCCCATAGCAACCAATCAGGGTTCCCCTTTCATTTCTTCAGAGCACAATATGAAATGAAAGGGGAACGCTGATTGGTTTCTATGGGCAACAAGAAGACCAAGACAGTTTTCAGACATGTCCCCCTAAATCTGTTGTGTGAACATATCCTTAGCCTTGTCCCTTTTTCTAGGCATTTTCCAAACTGTAAACGGAGGTGATAATGTAAAAAAAACTTTTCAGGGTGCATTTAGTGGCAGAATTTTTTTTGTTGCTGCTATGATTAGTATAAATGTTTTATATACACAAACAATAAATCTTTTTTGTTTTTGTATTTTTTCAGCCAAAATTTTTTACTCAATTGTCAAATGGTAAAAACAAGTGCAGTGAAACAGCAAACATACACAGGAAGGGGGGCATATGAATGGGAAGGGGAGAACAGAGGGATAACACTTGCCATGTTATGAGCCAATACAGTAGTATAAGTGCAGTAGGTCACAATTACAACAGCAACAGTATACAGTAAATACGTCTTTCAGGAACAGATTTGGGTAAAACCAAGCGTAGCTATGCAGCTATGCCTTCAGACCTCCTGCTTTTTTACTTTCAAAAGTTGGCATGTATGATATATTTATTTATATTTATATATATATAAATATAAATATATATATATATATATATATACAGACATATATATATATACATAAATTTATATACACACATACATACATATACAACATCTGAAATACAGTATAATGGTCAGTTTCAGTCTAATTTATTATTTAGTTGTACCTATGCAAACCAGGCGTCACTTGCATGATAAGCCATAACTGAACTGTGTGGGAAATATTTTTTTAGGAAGAATGCTTATTATTTAGTTAAATTACACATTCATTCTGTAAAATGAAATATAAAAGCATTAGATGTGTCAGATTTCACAGCAGTACAGATTGAAATCATTAGTACATTATTACGTACATCACACTTATTTGTGTGACATATGCCATAGAGGCACATAGTGCCCGTTCACAAGCAGAATTTAAAGTTGACTAGTTTTCTATAATAAATCAAAGACTAATAAATTGCCGAAATATTTAAAAAAAAAACGAAATGTCCTTTATATGCCTACCTCCTATTTGAGATTTCAGTAGCTCATTGCAGGGAAGATGAAATATGAGCAGTGTAGCAGGATCTATCACGATCGCAGCCTGTTTATTAGTTGAATGTACAGCTGCAATGGCCTGACAACTGAGCCATCCTGTTAACTGCCACTTGCATCATCCCCTTGTAGCCATTGGGATTTCTGTGCAGAGCTCGATACAGTGACTAAGTATTGCACTGAATGACACAAGTTTTCTATAGCATACAGTTTAATTATACATGTATATATATATATATATATATATATATATATATATATATACATACATGTATATAGAAACACTTTTTTATACATTTTTATCTGCCATGTTACAACTTATATATACATACTGTAATTATGTGTATATATATATATATTATATATATATATATATATATGTATATATATATATATATGTATATATATATATATATCGTAAGAGGGCGCAAGGCACAGTCATTGATGGAAGATATGTGTCACCGTTATGCCTGGTATCGGTGAGGTAAAGCGCAGTATAGTATGTTTCAGATGCGTTAGGCAACTGACATCCTTGATATTATTAGTATAACTGCAGATAGCAGTTACTCCGGGCCGGGCTTTACCGGAGCGGCCAAGAGCTGGGTGGGAGGTCGCTCCCACTTTTTCCAGGTCCGGGCCATGTTTTATCATCTATGTAAGCCTGGTAAGTCAGGTGAGCTGGGGGGTGTGGTGCCCAGTCTCACTACAGCAATTCGGAGTAAAGAGCTCTGTTTTGCAGGTCTGGAGGTGAGCAGGATATCTGCCTGGAAGCAGCACCTTGCCCAGGCGACCACACGGACTGGTGAGTGCCCCCATCGGGCAAGAGCACTGTACTTTGCATACTAAAGACGTTGGTTTGCTTAAGACTTTCTAAATTGGCACAGGCTGAAGCAAGCCTGTGGTGTTGAGTGTGCTGTGTATAATGTGTGGCTAATAAAGAGCACCTGTTTAAGTTGCAACGACCCTGCTGCTGATTCCTGTGGAAAGGTTACCGTTGGAGTTGAACCCCCTACAAGTGGTGGAGAATGCTAAGGGTATAGCCAGCAGAGACCTTTATATGTCCTGGGTTAAGGCTGCAACTCAGTTAAAAACACAGGCTTTAGCAATGGAGGAGATTTTGAAACACCTGGTGCAGGCCAACACGCAGCAGCAGCAGGCTCATGCTGAGTCTCTACAGGCACAACAGGAGACAAACCAGCTCCTGATGAAACAGATGGACATACTCGCAGAAGTCATCCGGGTTAAAGAGACCCCAGGGCCACGGCCAGCGAGCACGGCGAACAGGAAGAGAGGCACTGCAGAAGATGACCCCAGAGACCGATGTGGAAGCCTTCCTCGCAGTGTTTGAGCGTATAGGCGAACGAGAGGGGCTGGCCACAGAGCAGTGGAGTGAAGTTTTATCGCCCTTCCTCAGCGGTGAACCCCAGAAGGCATATTATGATTTATCGCTGAAAGATGCCAGGGAATATCCCAAGCTGAGGGCCGAGATCCTGGCATGGCTGGTGGTAACAGTGAATGTCCGGGCCCAGAGAGTACATCAGTGGAGCTATAGGAGTGACAAACCCGCCAGGTCTCAGATGTTTGACCTCCTGCACTATGTCCAAAAATTGTTGCAACTAGAGGTCTGTACACCAGCGCAAATGATCGAGCGGGTTGTAATGGACTGATTCATGTATGCCCTCCCCAGACCACTGCAGTGCTGGGTTGTGCAAGAGAGTCCCAAGAATGCTGACGACCTAGTGGACCTGGTGGAAAGATATCATGTGGTGGAGAACTCCATGACTGACCCTGGGAATCCCACTTCTCCATATTGGGCCATCCGCAGTGACTCCAGCGGCCAGAGAAAGGGACCCAAAAACCCCCGAGAGGGACGCCCCAAGATCAGAAGTCTGCCGGAGCCGGTGACCAGAACTGGGCTAAAGGAGATCAAGTGCTGGAGGTGCCATGCTCCAGGGCATATGGCGGCTCAGTGTCCTCCCAGCTCCGAGGCAATGGACTGTTCTATAGGGAGGCACGTTTCTATGTTTGCCCACTCAGCATGTGGCGCTGTTCTAAACTCTGTGGAGGGGTTTCATCTCACCCCCATGTCAGTTAATGACGTTGATGGAACTGGGCTCCTGGACTCTGGGAGCCTGGTCACCCTCATAGTAGCCCACCTCCCGCATAGGTTAGACCAGGGAAAAACTGTGGGGGTCACCTGTATTTACCCAGTGACTTGGGTCACTATCCAGTCTGATGTGGGTATGGTATCACACCCGGCGGAAGTTGTGCAAGGGTTAATGCATGAGATAATTTTGAGCCGAGATTGCCCCCTATTTTGGAACCTTTGGCTAAAGGCGGTACCACTAACCCATCCGGGACCCAAAGACAGCATGGTGAGTGTTGACCCGGAGATAGTCCCCGAATTTCCTATGTCAGTGATGGTGGGCGAAAATGAGGAGGAATCATCCTGTGAGGAGCGTGTCCCTGACCTAGAGGTGTCTCGGGGAAACTTTGGGACAGCCCAGCTCCAAGATGAAACCCTGAAAGGGGCCCTAAATAATGTGGTGGTGCTTAATGGGGTGCCCCAAGAGCCAGGGGCAGATGAGAGGTATCCCCACTTCTCTATGAATAGGAACCTCGTGTACTGTGTGACCAGAGTCAGGGAAGAGCTAGAGGAGCAGCTGTTAGTGCCAAAGGTGTATAGGCGGATGGTGTTGGAGCTCGCACACGCCCAGGTGCTAGGGGGACACCTGAGGGCAGAAAAGACCCTGGAGAGAGTTCTACAGAGGTTTTATTGGCCAGGGTGTTACTGGGAAATTCAGGACTATTGTCAGTCCTGTCCAGTATGTCAGGTAAACTCCCCGGTTGCCCACTTCCGCAGTCCCTTGGTGCCACTGGCTACTATTGAAGTCCCTTTTGATAGGATAGCCATGGACTTGGTCGGGCCCTTGGTAAAATCTACTAGGGGGCACCAGTACATCCTAGTTATAGTGGACTACGCCACCCGGAACCCTGAAGCGGTGCCACTCAGGAATACCTCCTCTAAAACAATTGCCCGGGAGCTGGTTCACATTTTTGCAAGAACTGGGTTACCCAAAAAGATTCTCACAGACCAGGGAACCCCGTTCATGTCAAGTATCATGCATGATCTCTGTAAGACATTAAAGATCTCCCATATCCGCACGTCGGTCTATCACCCCCAAACGGATGACCTTGTAGAGTGTTTTAACAAGACGCTAAAGGCCATGCTAAAAAAAAGTAGTAGAAAAGGAGGCTAGGGAGAAGACAGCTTTCACCACACCTGAGGGATGTATCCAACATGTTAGGATGCCGTTCGGTTTTCAAGGGGTCCCCGCCAGTTTCCAGAGGGCGATGGATCGGGTCTTACATCCACACAGAAAATATGCTGCCGCGTACTTAGACGATATCATGATCTTTACTCATGATTGGGCGAGTCACCTAGGTAAAGTCCAAGCTCTCCTGGACTCGTTAAGGAAGGCTGGGTTCACTATCAACCCAAGTAAGTGTGCCATGGGGATGGAGGAAGCCCGATACTTGGGTTAAATTCATTAAAACAGCTGTAATATGAGCTCCAAACACGAACACCAACAGGATTGAATTATCGCAATGATCTTGCTTACATTTATTAAAGTAATGTTCCTAAGGTGTTAACAATGTTGCAGTATATAAAAGTTGTATTCTATTGTATTTATCAACAGTGGCAAATAAAGTTTTATATATTGTATTAGTTTTAGGAATTGAAAGGGTTAACATTCTGCTACGTAATGAACACGTGACAGGATACCCTCTATTTAAACTAGGCAGTTACAAAAAAGACTTTAAGCTGTGAACATGGGCTATTTTGCGCCCGAAACGCGTAGGCTATTTTACTGCCATTTTTATACCCTCTGCACGTTATTTTTGTATTGGAAATAAAGTATAAGCTCCATTATTGCTGCTGGATCGCATTTTTTTTACTTTGCACTTGGGTTACATTGTAGGGTGAGGAGAAATAAAACCCCAGCTTAACAAAGTAGAGGCAATTCAAAACTGGCCCCGCCCACTAAACAAAACACAGGTCAGGGCATTCCTGGGAATTGTTGGGTATTACAGGAGGTTTATCCCCAAGTTCGCCGAGATAGCAGTGCCCCTGACAAACCTGACAAAAGGGGGAAAATCAGCCATGGTGAAGTGGTCCCCAGAAGCTTAAGACTGCCCTCTGTAAGCAGCCTGTGTTAGTTGCCCCAGCCTTCTCCAGAGAGTTTGTCGTTCAGACGGACGCATCAAATATGAGTCTAGGTGCAGTGATGTCCCTAGTCATGAATGGAGAGGAACTTCCAGTCAGTTATTTGAGTAAGAATCTGTCCCCAGCCAAGCAGAACTACTCTATTATTGAAAAAGAATGCCTGGCCATCAAGTGGGCCCTGGATTCCCTTCAGTATTACCTGCTAGGGCGGAAGTTTAGGCTGGTTTCAGATCATGCCCCTCTTAGATGGCTAAGAGAAAAGAAGGGGAAAAATGCTAGCGTCACCCGCTGGTTCTTGGCTCTACAGGATTTTAACTTCTCTGTAGAGCATAGGCCAGGAAAACTGCAAGGAAATGCAGATGCCCTGTCTAGGGTGCACTGCATGATGGCTGAAGGTGCCCAGAACCCCGGCTTTGGGCAGAGGGGGGGGTATGTAAGAGGGCGCAAGGCACAGTCATTGATGGGAGATATGTGTCACCGTTATGCCTGGTATCGGTGAGGTAAAGCCCAGTATAGTATGTGTCAGTTATGGCAATGAAATTTTTATTAAAATTTTAAAAAAATTTTT